>BPLR01001090.1:0-140784 GCA_021605095.1 Caerostris extrusa
CTTCTTCACATACTTCATATCCATAATCACATGTGGTAGTTTTTAACTTGAGAATACTTGAAAGAAAGATTTTTGTTGTCATACTTCACATTCATTTTTTTCGTAATCAGGCTAATGTAATAACACTTCCAAGAGGTTCTTGTTCGCAAAGTGATTTATTATTTTTCTGTAAATAAAACACAGCTTTCTGTTTTAAATTATGAAAATCATAAATCTTAAAAAGCTAATTTAAACAGTTCAAGAAAATCGTATTTATGTTAGATAACACGAAATTTTTAAATTGAAAAAAATAGAAACACTCTTTATTTAATTACATAATCTAAAACGCATTAAGAATACATTGTACAAAAAGAAATTGAATCTACTTCGTGTTTTCTCCCTGGAAACATCGGAAATTTCGGGAAATTGCAAATCAATAATGAGAAGGTGTGATTCCTGAGATTTCACACCGAGGGAGTCTTCTTATTAGGATCCATTGAAATTCTGGTTCCTTTTTGAAATACCTTTTGTGGGTTAATGGACCAAATGTATAGATCTGCTTTTGGAAACACAGCAGCAATAACAATACTGGCAGCTATAAATAATACGATTCCCATATCATGCACAACACGCGGAAACTCTCTTAATAGGACAGATTTTATTTCCCCGATGCGGAGCGAAATGAATAAAAATTATTTAAGCCGAAGATCAATACTAACATTCCACGTTACTTTGCGTCTTAAAAGCATTCGTGTACGAACCACTGAATAAAACGCATTCCATCGCGAAAAAATAAACTGTAGCAGCAGCATTATTAGAAGCCAACTGTGTAATTCCACGTCGATGGTTATGATTTTAACGTTTTAGTGTGTAAGAGCAACGCCCTTTCCCTTTTTTCTTCTTTCTGAGGGTTGTGTGGAGGCAGGTGTGTCCCTTGCATTTTATTCGGGGCCGGACTCTCTGAGCCAGGATAAGAGGCCCAGATAGGGCAGAGTAATCCAATATGTGTATCTCTGGCTCACAAACCACACAGTTGGGAAAAGATTTTATGTGCTTGAAAAAGAAACGAAGCAAACGCGTCTCTACCGATATTCAAGTCTGATTTTATTTTCTGCACGAATGAATCGAGACTTTTTTTCTTTCTTTCTCTTTTCGTGAGAGCTTGAATTTCTTTCTTTACACAAAACAGTCTCTTCTTTGTAGGATTTCGTATCCAAACATAATGTTGGATGGCAATGTCCTTTTTTTAATTGCATGGAAACAATCATTTGCATGGATGTTTTAATTCATATTATATATAAAAAAGAAAATTATGATTTTATTATTTAAATTTTATGTTTCGTAAAGATTTGGAGGAAATGTAGTTGTAAAAGAGGTATTTTTTATGTGCACAATAATGTTTATACAGGATTAAATTAAAAATGTTTTAAATATGAGTAAAAAAAATTAATCTGTGTCAAAAGTAGTTTTATTGTCAATTATATCTAAATATTTGTGTTGTTTCTTATCCCACTTGGCTGTCTACATGCGAAGTCAAAGAACCAACGAACCCCATCAGACCTCCATGTTACTACATTATAATTTTCGTTATCATTGACTTTTTATTTTGTTGAAATCTGATGGCTAAAAACTGCAAGAATGAAAAATAATTGCTTCAACTATTTGAATACATTTCTTAAGCAGATTACATTACATTTCTTAACAGATTCTTTCCAAAATAAACGCCTACAATACACACTTCTAATTTCACACATTTGACGATGAAGAGGATATAAATTTAGGTTAAAGAGCGAGTAAAAGTATTGAAAGAAGTGAATGTTTCGGAATTCCTCTTCGGCTTGAGACACTGGGGAATAGCTTCCGAATAAGTATCACCGTTAAGCCCCTGGGAAATCTCGGCTTTTCTCTCCGCTGCCTTCTTTGAAATAAATTCCGAAAATTGAGTACCCTGAAATAAAATATAGCGTTGCAGTTACGGTTACATTTGCATCTTTTTTAAAAGATATGCCATCATGAATTTCTGTTTATTTATTTCGTTGTTGTTGTGAGATATCTCTTAACAATGTTCGGTGGGTCATGGAAGTCTTAAGATGGTGGTTAAAACTAAAACCATTTTAAAACGGAGTTTCAATTTCGTAAAGTGGATACTCAGACAATGAGGAAAACAATTTATGAATGAGGTCTGTATTTTGTATTTGTCTAACTTGCTGTCTATTATTACACTGAGTGGCTATTTTTCAATTTCTTGTTTCATCCACACATTTATGTGATCTGTCAGATCTATTAACAAAAATATCTACAGTAGGCGAAAGGAAAATATATCAGAAATTGAAATTTTCTATTATCTATTTGAAAACCATTATAATTGTTGAGTTATGAATAATCTTCATATACTTTTCATTAATCATATGAGGTACAGAAATACATAAATAAATGATGAGAGGCACTAAAGAATTGAAATCCTAGCAAAGGAAAGTTAATTTTTATAGAATTTCTGATTTTAGTCAAAGTAATTAAATGCAATTAAAATTTAAAGATTTTTTAAAAATGTTATAGTGTGGAATTTCTTAGATGTAAATATTTTGAAATTTCCATGTCATATACTATTGACGTGCTTTGCAGTGGTATTTTAGGTTGCATATGGGCGATTAAACAAACAGAATGGCTGTTATTTTCAATATTTTAATTATGAAACGTATCAATTTAAAAAGTATTTAAATCGCATAAAAATTCTTTTTTTTCATTTTTAATCAAATAACAGATTTGATTGATTTTTTTCGGAATTTTTTTAATATTAACTAACTTGCTCATTTATGCAATTTTTAAGTTGATATTGATGATTTTTATTAGTTACCGATTTAGAATTTCGAGGGAAATACGTTGTTCACTAGGATATTTTTCTGTAAACAACAGCATTTCCCCCAAAATCAAATATCCCCCGCAAAATCTAACTTTAGACATTAAACGTAAACTTAAGCGTCTTATATAGCAGGCAATTGGTAAAATAAGCAAATCCTCACATTTGGCGATTCTGAGCTGAATTGAAAAACAACTGGTGTCCTAATAATGAAAAAACTACCACTTTCGCATCTATTTGTAGCATTTTTTCCCACGAGATGAGTTGCAGCATTTCGCTCCCAAAAGAAAGGAATGTATAGTCAGCCTTTAACAAGTGCATAATAAACTATAACTCAAATCTGAACAGCAGATATTCAGTGTCATGTATAATGAGACCTTCCGAAATTCGCGATTGTCTATTCGACCTGACAGGTCGAAGTAATTACAGGTGTGATATGGACTACACCATGAGTTGTTGCATAGTGATGGATGATAGACCATGGGCTGAGAAAATGTCTATTCCGGAAGAGAATTGAGGAAGCTGGACCCACTTTCTTGATTGATATTTTAAAGGGAGGTTTTTGGAGAAAGGGGAGAGTTGTGCGACGAGTCGAAAAAGAGTGTTATTTCTCTATTTTTCTGAAGTGACTGAACAGGCCGGAATTTCCCCCTGTTTTCAAAGTGAGCTCCTTGCGCTTTCGTATATCACGCCTTATGATCATTCAGGTTTGTCGCAGATCATGTGTTTAAAATTCATCGTAGATTCGAGAACTCCCAAAATCTCTGTTCTTGAGTGAACTGCACTTTTAATCAAATTTAAATCTTTAAGTTTCATTTTTTGTAAGTAATAATTTGTAATAACCCAGTGTTCTCTATCTGCATATATAATGATTATAAATAAATATTAAAGTGTTCCCATGAACTTGAAAATGGTCCTCCTCTTGAAGCCGTTATAGGTCTAGCATAAGCCGAGACGTTACATCCTCAATAATCTGAGAAGGAAAATAAAAACAGATCATCTATCCATTCGAGATATTCATACATTCTGTCATAATCACGACTGAAAAGCAATTCCTTAAGAAATAAATTAATATATATATTCGATATTAAGATCCATTATCAAAATTCATATAATATCAACTTTTAAACAAATCATTTGATTAATTAAAACAATAAAATTTATACGGGAAAAGCTCGTTTCTATGAAAGTGTCAATATAAAAAAAAAAAATCATAAAAATAATGAGCTTAAAAATGTAATTATATTAAAATATATAATAATGAGTAAATTGTTTATTTAAATGTATGTTTTTCATGTAAAATTCTTTTTTATACGATCAATACTGCCAGTCACAAAAAATGAATGAGATTAATTATTTTTCATATTTGAACAATGTATGTCACTTTTTTTTTTTTTCCTATTAAGAAATTTTTTATTTCAAGAAATTATTCTTCTTTCCTAAATAACATAGAATCAAATATCAAAAGGAAATTTCTTTATTCATTTGAATAACTAGTAAAAAATGCTTAATTTGGACGCGTGTTGAGATTTAGATTTCATAAATATTTAATTCAAAAATGTTCCTCTTTTTCTTCTTTCATTTATTGAATATTTATTTTTTGCTTGCCAAGAATGTCTTTTTCTCTGAAAAAAAAAGAAATTATGAGATGAAAGATGCACTTCTAAAAAAAATAATTTTAAAACTTTCTTTCTATAGATGCATTAAATGTACTCAAAAAAAAAACGTAATAAGAGGGCGTTGTCTGAAGTAATTTATTTAACGCTGTTGATTTTAAAAAGGTATTTTTTTTTTATCTTATCAAAAATTTGAAGTAAAAACTAATTCATCATTTTTTTTTTGTGAGATTGGAGAATAAATAGGATATTTTTTATATTCGTACAAAATCAATGTATATTTACTTCTCATTAAATAAATTTCTTTTTAAATAATTTTTCTGTTTTGAATAAAGTTGAAATATCATGACAATTTTTGAATTAACCTGAAAATTACCAAAAGAATAAAACGGATTGCGATTGAATTATACAGTGAATTTATATTTCATATATATATTTCAGGCATATTTTTAAATTCATATTTTTTATACATATTTATATTATGCCTGTTTTAAGTTTCAATCCTTGAAGTAAAATTCTTAAACAAAACTAATTAATAAAAAATTGATAAAATGTAATAACTTTTATTTTTATTAATGATGAACATTTATTTATATGAACATTTATTTATATATTATATTTTATTCTAAATAAAACAAAGGAGCCGTTCATAAGTTGAAAAATTGAATCGCTCACAGACATAATCGTACACGTGAATCATTTCATATTAACTTAAACAAATAGATCGTAAGAAAAATAAAATCAATATAGCTATCTATTGGACAATGTAAATATAGTCATATAGTCAAAAAATTTGTTATAAATTTTATTATAAGTAATTTAAGTTAATACTTTGTTAGCTATCTTTTTAAAATAGCTTGTAATCGTTATTGCATGACTTTTTAAACAATAAGAAAAAAATTTAATAGCAATAAATTCATTCTATAAATGAGCTATTTAAACCAGCTGTCCATAACCATAAGAGCCATAATAATCATTTTTATTATGTTATAAAAATAATAAAAAGTGGAGCATTAAGAAAACTCAAAAAGCAAAAAAATGCATGGACAAAAAGGCAATAGATTCGTTATTGCTCTAACTTATAAAATATTTTTTTTTATGTTCAAACACAAGGAAATCCAATATTTTATATGTCTGTGAATAACAGACGTATTGGGAAAAAAGTGATCATCCATTTTTCTTTTGAGATATTTCATCTGCAACATAAAATTTCAGAATATCAATATAAATAAAAATTGAAATGTTTTTTTCGCTATCTACTGTTTTATAAATAAAGTTATGCATAAAATTAACAGCAACGAATTTAAGATTTTAGAACTGCCGAAAGATTTGAACGATCACATAAGATTCGACATGCATGGAAATAAATACGGTTTGGAATGAAATCGAATAAAAACAGAATTTATTACTCACCTGAAGCATTCACGTTTTCTCTTTTATTTGTTTGTCGTCCTTTGAAATCTAGTTATTATAAATATTGCGTAACTTGCTTTCTTGATTTAAAGCTGCTTTGATGTAAAAAATAATCGATTGTAAGTCATAATGGCGCGTAAGAAATTCTATTCGGTTTAAACAATGTTCTTTCATGTCACCAAACGATCTGAACAACAAAACGAAATAATAAAATATGGAGTGTTCAGAAAGCAAGATGCGGTGATATTCATCTGTTTGCGGACATTTAAGGGAAAAAGTTCATTTAAAATAATCAGGTTATGAACCAAATATCAATTCTGGTATTTTATTTTATATTCTTTAAAAAGAACATCCTTTGGATAGATTAGCTTTTGTAAAAATGATTTTTATTCTTAAATTTGCAACAGTTTTTTACGGTTAGATTAATTTAATATTACATATTAAAATTAAAGATAATTAATTATTTCAATTTCAATTAATTTCTAGTTTAAGCATAAGATACTTTTAAAGATATTATTTTATTTTTAATGTGGTTAATGTTCATGTATTTTTAAAACTGACTTGAATAAAAATTTTTTATCTTTAAATTTTTTACTTATTTTGTTATTTTTAGTACTACTTTTATTAAATGTAAAATAATCGTTGTTTTTTAAATCTTTTCTTGATATTAAATGTGTGGAAATTCTTATAAGGTTTCTGATCATTAAAAAAATTGTTAAAGAAAAAAAGACCCGTTTAAATTTGCATTAAGAGGGCCTACTTATATATCATTGGTTAACGAAATCTGCTAAGAATACTAAGAATAACTTAACTATTAAAGTCTTAAGATTTATACTTTATGCAAGAAAAAAGTTTGATTACCAGTTTCAAGATCTTAAGTGATATTATGAGAAGATTCTAAATCATCTTATCACAGCATTTTTTAAAGGAAAAACAACCCTATTTATGATTTAAAAAAAAAAAATAATTAAATAAAAAAATATATAAAAAAATACCATAGCAAAGACGTATCCGATTTTTATAGTTAAATTTCGAAAGACGATACATTTTAATGATTAAGAAAATATTATGTTTATAATAATTTCCTATATATAATGGCATTAGTATTTGTCAATTTATCAGGAAATCGAGTTTCTTTAAATATGCCACGAACAGTATATTGACAGGATAACTACCTATAGAGATAACTACCTTGCTTGCCTTGCTAACTGCTTAACATATCTATGCTGAATCAATGTATAGAAATGTCAATGTACATGTAAATGTTTACGTATATATCTATGTTTGTTGAAAGGTACTAATAAAAACTGCAATAGTATCACTGTAGAAAGATACCACAGTTCTCAAAATAATTGTAATAGCATATTTGTTGGAAGATAGTTTAGTTCTCAAAATAACTGTAATAGTAACTCTGTTGAAAGATACTGTAGTAACAAAATTATCTTTTTTATTCTTGAATTATAATTTTTTCATTTTAAAAGAAAAGTGACTTATCATCGATTTGTTTCAAGCATTAGTTTGTTTCCCCAAAATTTGTACTGCTAAAATGTAAACAATTTCATACTCAAAAATTTTGTTTATTGATATTTATAAAATCAGCCTCATTAATTACTAATACAATACTGTTCTAATTAACAGATTCTATAATAGTATTTGGTTTAAAAGAATAACAGCGTCAAATGATATTCTCCTATAAACTTTTATTTGGTATTTTTTTCCTAAACATTACTTCTTTAGTTTGTTTAAAAACTCCTTTGTCTTACGAAAATACTGTTCGGACAATTCATGTAAACATTCCATTAACAACTCTCAACGTCTTAATATGAAATATTTCTTTCAGATAATGTCTTGCGAGTACTTCTTTTGAAATGTAAATCTCCCATTGTCAAGAATTTTCATGGATACTTTAAAGCAATACATCCTTGTCATCTTACTTAGCTTTTTTAAAAATTTTTTTATCTTGATGGAGTTTTAATGTTTAACAATCAACAAAACATGAACAGAAATTGTATACACGCTATTTTTTTCAAAGGCATTTTGATTAATTTTACTTAGAGCGTAATAGATTGAAGTTGGTGATTTTCTGTATTCTGCATTGAAAACAAACCTCTTTTTTAATTACTTCTAACTTCTAAAATGAACATGGTAAATATAGGAAATCTTATACTGTTAAAATAAATATGTAACTTGAATTTTTAAGGCCCGTAATTTTTTACGTTAATTTTATTATTCATAATTACAGAACTTTTATCCTGCATTTGAGTATCGCATGGGAGAAATCTAGAAAACTAGTCTAACTACGAAGTCTAAACATCACAAACGGAAGGTAGTCCTACTAGCAAGATGTTAAACATCACAAACGTTTTTGAAAGAGTGTCTACATTAAAGCCGCCAGCGGATTGAACTTCCACCCTACTGCTCTCCAGCAACGCACGTTGCCACTGAGCGACGAGTTTACATATTAGTTTATTTATACGGTGAAATAAATATTTGAGTAAATAAACGTACTGTCTTGATTTAGTTACAGTGGTTTATTGATGCACTAAAAATAGTTTATTTGCTTCAATTTAGGTTGAGTCAACGGGTTTCGCAGGTTAATTGGCCCAAATTTCACAGTCGAGACGCAATGAAATCAATGGTAGCTAGAGGGTTTAGATTTGAATCTGCTGGCAGCGGACGTTGCATTCATTGTTTAGTAAAACGAGATGCGATGGCAACATTGATTGATTGAGATTCGATTGACAACGCGTGAAAAGCACCTTACGCCGATAGTCAGGCTACCTGGTGAGAGGCTTCCAGATTTTCTCCTTACTACATGGAAATTCAGGGATTAACCCATTAAATTCCTACCGGAAGCCATTAAACACCACCCATTACCCATCGATTTGCTGTTTGTGTCATACAGTTTGTGACATATCGCAGTGGGACAAGATGTCTACCGAAATTCAACAAAAATACAAACAAACAAAAAAGCGTAACTGAGTTCAAAGTTTGACAAGCTAGCCAAACACTAAGTTTGTCATGTCATCTTTTACGTTCACGCAAAAGACAGCACAGGCTGCAAAGTCCTCCATTGGGTAAGAGGAGAAGGTGGGGAACAGGATCAGAAGGGGTGATCCCCAGATGTCACACAGAGGGTGTTTTTGTCATCAATATCCATTGAAATTCTGGTTCTTTTTTGAAATACCCTTTCCTGGTTAATGGACAAAAGCATAGATCTGCTTTGGAAACAGCAACAACAACAACACTCGGCAGCTATAAATAATGAGATTCCTCATATCGTGCATAACACGCGGAAATTCCCTCATAATAGACAGATTTTTATTGTCCCGATGAGAAGCGAAATGAATAAAAATTATTTAAGCCGAAGATCAATACCGACATTCCACGTTGCTTTGCGTCTTAAAAGCATTCATGTACGAAGCACCGAAAGCGTATTCCACAGTTGGCTTCTAATAATAACTGTAGCAGCAGCATTATTAGAAGCCAAATGTAATTCCACGTCGATGGTTATGATTTTAACGTTTTAGTGTGTAAGAGCAAACCATTTTTTTCTTCTTTCTGAGGGGGTGTGTGTGTGTGAGGGGGCCGCGCATTTATTCGGGGCCGGACTCTCTGAGCCAGGATAAGAGGCCCGGATAGGGCAGAGTAATCCAATATGTGCATCTCTGGCTCACAAACCACGCAGTTCGGAAGAAGATTTTATGCGCTTGAAAAAGAAACGAAGCAAACACGTCTCTTCCGATATTCAAGTCTGATTTTATTTTCTGCACGAATGAATCGCGACTTTTTTTTTTCTTTTCTTTTTCTCTTTTCGTGAGAGCTGTATTTTTCTTTCTTTTCACAAAACAGTCTCCTTTGTAGAATTTCATATCAAAACATAATGTTGGATGGGAATATCTTTTTTTTTATTTGTGTTTGGGACCAATCATTTGCATGGATGTTTTAATTGATTTTATATACTAAAAAGAAATATGATTCGCTTATTAACTTTCATATTTCGTGAGGATTTGATTAAACGTAGAGTGAAGAAATAATATTTTATGCGCAATTAAGGCTTTTTATGAGGATTATATTAAACAAGAGTAAATTATACTGTTTTAAGTAGTTTTATTGTCAATTATATTTAAATTTTTGCTTTGTTCCTTATCCCACTTGGTTGACTCCAGACCAAGTCCAAGAAACCGCGAACCCATCAGAGCTTTTTTTTATTACATTATAATTTCCGTTATCAATGGCGTTTCAGTTTGTAGAAATATCAAGTCTAAAAATTGCAAGATTGAAAAATATTTGTTTCAACTCTTTGAATCCATTTCTTCAGCAGTTCTAAACAGAGTCTTTCAAAATAAACGCCTACAAAATACACTTCTAATTTAACATATAAAGAGGATATAAATTTAGGTTAAAGAGGGAGTAAAAGTATTGAAAGAACTGAATGTTTCGGAATTCTTCTCCGACCTGAGACACGGGGAAAATCTTCCGGAGTAAGTATCACCGTTAAACCCCTGGGAAATCTTGGCTTTTCTCGCCGCTGCCTTCCTTTGAAATAAATTCCCAAAATTGAGTACGTCAAAGAAAATATAGTATTGCAGTTACGGTTAAGCATTTACATCCTTTTTTAAAAGACATGCCATCATGATATTTTGTTTATTTGTGTTGTTATTGTTATGAGATATCTCTTAACAATGCTCGGTTTGTCATGGAAACCGTAAGACGGTGGTTAAAACTGAAAGCATTTTAGAATGGAGTTTCAATTTCGTAAAGTGGATACTCAGACGTGGAGAACAATTTATGATTGAGGTCTGTATTTTGTATTTGTCTAACTTGCTGTCTATTACATTGAGTGGCTATTTTTCAATTTCTTGTTTTATACGAGCATTTATGTGATCTGTCACATTTATGAACAAAATAGAGCCGATAATCAATGAAGCAAACGATTCCCGATTTGGCGATTCTGCGCTCAATTTTAACTGGTTTTCCTATTAATGGAAAACTATTATTTTCCCATCTAGTTATTAGTTTCGTTTGGGATCTGCGTATTGTTTAGGCACAATTTGTCTTATTAAAAAATGCGATGAGACCAGTGAGTGATATTTAATACGAAGGTTCTCAAAAAGCAAGTGAACTTATCCACTGAATTTAATACGAATGTTATTTAATGGTTAAAACTTAATTAGATTTATGGTAATATTTCGAATTAATAAAATATGATGGATTATAATAAAATAGTGTATTTTCAACCAAAATAAAATCCTACCAGGCATAAATAGAACAGTTATAATATAGATATCCTATATAGATCCGAATGCCTTAAAAACCCTCAGATATTTAAGTTGTGCTATTTTTTAAAATTTTTGTAAATTTCAGTTTAAAATTCCAAAGTAATATCTTTTTCCCTTAAAATTTCTAAAGGAAATTTTTATAAATTGCTGAAGAATTTATAATATTTTATTAAATTGTTTTCATTATTTTATATAGAAAGAAATTTTTTTACATCAATCATTATATTCTATGTCACTGTAGTATTTTTCCCACGAGAAGAATCCACGAGAAGTATTTTTCCACGTGACATTTCTTTCCCAGGACAGAGAAATGCATATTTTTTGATAAGTATATAACAACGCATCACTCAAATTTTTCAGTAGACAAGCAGTGTTGTGATATTTATATTACATGCAATTTTTTTTGTACTAATGAAAACAACCTGTCATTGAAATCTGATAGCAGTTAATCAGTATCATGGATAATGAGACATCATGAGACGTTACATGACTAATAATCTCAGAAATAATAAAAACTATCTATTCATGTGAGAAATTCATACATTCTGTCTTAATAGCGATTGAAAAGCGATTTAATAAGCAATAAATTAAGATATATATTCAATATTAAGATTTATTAAAACCCATATAATCCATCATTTTTGAAATAAATCATTTGATTAATTAAATTAATAAAAATTATACTTGAAAAGCTCTTTTCTCTGAAAGTTTCAATACAAAAATCATTAAAATAATAAACTTAAAAATATAATTGCATTAAAATATATAATGAAATCATAAATCCTGACATTTTAAAAAGAATAAATAATCAGTACATTGTTTATTTTTTCATATAAAAATTCTTTTTATATGATCAATAATGCCAGTCACAAAAATGACTGAGATTAATTATTTTTCATATTTGAACAATGTATGCCACTTTTTTTTTCTAGTAAAAAATTTTTATTTCAAAATTTTTTTCTTGATTCCTAAAGAATATAGAATCAAATATCAAACGGAAATTTCTTTTATTTATTGAATAACTAAAAAAAAATGCTTAATTTGGACGCGCACGTAGAGATTTAGATTTCATAAATATATAATTCAAAATGTTCCTCTTTTCTTCTTTCATTTATTGAATATTTATTTCTTGCTTGTAAAAGAATGTCTTTTTCTGAAAAAAAAAATAATATGAGATGAAAGATGCATTTCTAAAAAAGTAATTTTAAAGCTTTCTTTCTAGAGATGCATTAAATATACTCAAAAAAAAAAAAAAAGTAATAAGAGGACGTTGTCTGAAATAATTTATTTAACGCTGTTGATATTAAAAGCTATTGATTTATTTGAATAATCTTTCACAAATATCAAAAATTTGAAGTAAAACTAATTAATCTTTTTTTGTAAGATTGGAGAATAAATAGGATATATTTTATATTCGTAGAAATCAATGAATATTTACTTCTCATTAAATAAATTCCTTTTATATAATTTTTTTTGTTTTGAATAACGTTCAATTCATGGACAAAAAAAGTCAATAGATTCGTTTTTGCTCTAACTTATCAAATAGTTTTTTTTTATGTTCAAACACAAAGAAATCCCATATTTAATATGTCTATGAATAACAGACGTTTGGAAAAAAAGTGATCATCCATTTTTTTTTTTTTTGAGATATTTCATCTGAAATTTCAAATATCAATATAAATAAAAATTGAAGTGTTTTTTTTCATTGTCTACTGCTTTATAAATAGAGTTATACGTAAAAATAAAAACAACGAATTTAAGATTTTAGAACTTCCCAAAAATTTCAACGATCACATAAGATTCGATATGCATGGAAATAAATACGGTTTGAATGAAATCGAATAAAACAGAATTTATTGCTCACCTGAAGTATTCACGTTGTCTCTTTATATTTGTTTGTCGTCCTTTTGAAAACTAGTTATTATAAATATTGTGTAACTTGCTTTTGATTTAAAAATTGCTTTGATATGTAAAAAAGAATAATAATCAATCGTAAGTTACAATGGTGAGTAAGAAATTCGAATTGGTTTAAAAAAATGTTCTTTCATGTCACCAAATGATCTGGAAGAATAAAATATGGAGCAGTCGGAAAGCAAGATTCGGTGATATTCTCTGTTTGTGGACATTTAAGGAAATAAATTTAATCTAAAAGTAATCAGGCTGTCAACCCAATATCATTTCAGATATTTTATTTTTATTTTTTTTTTAAGATGAACATTCTTTTCGTTATTTGGAAAAATGGCACATACTTTGAGCTTTTGTGAAAAGATTTTTATTCTTAAATTGGCAACAGGTTTTTACGATTAGATTCATTTAATGATGCGATAATATGATAAAATTAAAGATAATTGAATTAGTTCATTTTCAACTGATTATTAATTTAAATGTAGGATACTCTTTTAAAGGTATTATTTTTGGTGGTTTTCTAACGTTTATGCATTTTTAAAAATGACATTTATTACTTATTTTATAAAATATAACGTAATATCTGTTTTATGAATATTGTATTGAAATTAAATGAGGGGGAAATTAATATTCTTTTCTGATCATTTAAAAATATTTGTTAAAGATAAAAGACTCGATATATTTACATTGAAAGAAAATATATATTATTATTTACGAAAGCTGTTAAGAAATATTTAACTGTTTAAGTCTTAACAGTTAAATTATTCTTAACAGCTTTATATATAACTTATCCAGAAAAAAATTTCTCGAGTTTCAAATTCTTAGGATTATTTAGAATCTTCTATAAGTTCGCAAATCAGAAACATTCTTTTTAAAAGAATAATTGCCATATTTATTTATTTTCAGAAAAAAAAAAGCCAAGAAAGACATATCAAATTTTGGCATTTAAATTTCAAATTATATGTATTCGAATATATATACGATTTATTTTAATCATTATGAAAATATTATATTTATATTTTTAGATAAATTATAATATCAGGGATATTGAGCTTCTTTGAATGATTGCGGAAGAACGTAAGATTTATGCGTAGTATCTTTTTTTGAAATAACCTTTTTTTTGTTCTAATGCAGCTAGCAAACACTGAGACAGCTGTCTTGATGCCTTAAGGCAAGCGCTGCACAGACGTTACTCACTTTGCATTACCGAGGGGGCGCTTGTAACTTGAAGATAAGCCACGGACACTGAGTAACAATGCCTCCGCAACGCTCTACGGTCGTATTAGACTGGGACCTACGGTTTAAAGTGGTTTCCGAACTTCTACAAACATCCCG
This sequence comes from Caerostris extrusa, assembly GCA_021605095.1. NCBI lineage: Eukaryota > Metazoa > Arthropoda > Arachnida > Araneae > Araneidae > Caerostris > Caerostris extrusa. Next base: position 14,388 of record BPLR01001090.1, read on the forward strand.
AACCCGAAACCTGTGGTACCGAGCGCCAGAGCGCCAGCCACTCTGCCATTCAGGCTCTCTTTTGAAAGATATTACTGTTCACAAAATAACTGTAATAGTGTCTTTGTTGAAATATAATATTGTTCTCAAAAGTAAATGTAATAATATGCTACTGCTCTCAAAAATAACTGTAATTTTATCTGTGTCGAAAGATAATACTGTTCACAAAATAACTATAAATATGCTACTGCTGAGAGATACTTCAGTTCTCAAAATAACTGTAACAGTGTCTCTGTACAATGAAGATGTTGGTGTTGGTAATAAATTAAAAAAATGCTTGAATTATTTAAAAATTTATAGCTTTTCCAGTTTTAAAAGAAAGAGACTTATTTATATATTTGTTTTAAACAATAGTTTGTCTCATCGAAATTTGATGGTAACTGCTAAAAAATGTTACTCAAAAAAGCGATTTACTAGCTCACTCAAAACGTTTTTAGCAATTTCATACTCAAAACGTTTTTATTTTACAAAATCATCATTATTACTTAATAATAATTAATATATCATATCTGTTAATCTATATCATCTACTTTACTCTTTCATACTATTCTAATTTGCACAACTTTTAATAGCATTTGGTATAAGTTTGCTTTTAAAGAACAACAACATCAAATGATATTCTCCTATAAACTTTTACTCGGTATTTTTTTCCTAAATATTACTTCTTTAGTTTTTTAAAAACTCCTTTGTCTTACGAAAATACTGTTCGGACTATTCATTTAAACATTCCATTAACAACTCTCAACGTCTTAATATGGAATATGTCTTTCAGATAATGTCTTGAAAGTACTTCTTTTAAAATGTAAATCCCCATTGCGAAGAATTTTCATGGATATTTTAAAGCAATACATCCTTGTCATCTTAATTAGCTATTTAAATTTTTTTTATCTTGATGGAGTTTTAATGTTTAACAATGAACAAAACATGAATAGGAATTGTATGCACGCTATTTTTTTCAGTAGCATTTTGATTAATTTTACTTAGAGCGTGATAGATTGAAGTTGATGATGTTTTGTATTCTGCATTGAAAACCAACCTCTTTTAATTACTTTCAACTTTTAAAAGAACATAAAGTAAATATAAGAAATCTTATCTGTCAAAATAAATATGTAACTTAAATATTTAGGGTCCGCAATTTTTAACGTTAATTTTATTTTTCGTAATTACAGAACTTTAATCATTTAAATAATAAAAATACATTTTCAAATTTCAGTTCTATGCAAAAGGATTAGTTTCCTTTAAATAAGAACATTGATCATTTATATAAATTATGAAAAAGCATGTAAAAATTAAAAAGCAGTTCAAGAAATCGTATTTATGCTAGATAACACGCAATTTTTAAATCGTAAAGTAAAAATAACACTATTTTATTTGATTATAGAATTGCAGGTGGGCCTGAGTGCCGAGTGACAAGTGGTATGGCGCTCGGTGCCATAGGTTTCGTTTTGTTGCTATGGATGATTGTAATGGATCGGAATCCGCTTTAAACCATAGGCCCCAGTTGACTGTAGGAAGTATGGCTGACCACCCACACTGGTGTGCAAAACTTAAGCAACAATGTAAAAAGTTAGCAGATAGCCATGAAATTGCAGAAAAGGAGGTCTGGAGATCAGTACAATGAACATGCAAGTCAGTAGAAACGTCATGCGCATGCAAATATCAGGAACGAAACGTCGGAGGCGACGTGAGCGTACACAAAACGCGTGATGTCGACGCGCGCAGCTCAACAGTGGAATAAAAGGAAGGACGGAGACGCAATTCAACATATTTGCTGCGAGTGCCAGTGAGTCAGTTCGTGAAATATGACTAGAAGAAATCACCTGGAAGACTTCACACGTGGAAGAATGATCGGAAAGCTGGAGGAGGGGGCGTACTGTCCCCAGTGTAGCTGCAGAGTTCGGAATCAACAAAAGTGTCGTTTCGCGCGCTTGGAAAGCGTTCCAAACCACAGGTACAGCTGTTAGAAAGCTTGGTGGTGTCCGCCCGAGGGAGACAACTACAGGGGATGACCGATATATCGTCCTGCAGGCGAAAAGAGGCCGACAGCAGTCAGCACGCGCCATTGTTCAGCAACTCTGTACAACAACGGGGCGACAAATGGCGCGGTTTACTGTGGCCAAACGCCTTCTCAAAGTGGGCCTATTTGCCCGCCGTCCTGAACGCTGCCTCATGTTGAAAGTTGGCCGCCGACTCAACCATTTATAGTGGTGCAGAGAGCACAAAAACAGGACAACTGATCAATGGAATCATGCCCACTTTACGGATGAGAGTCGGTTCTGTACCAGAAGCGATTCTCGACGCGTTTTGATTTGGAGAGAGGTCGGGATTCGGTTTTATCCCAGTATCCTCAAGGAAAGACGCCGTTATGGTGGTTCTGGAGTTCTTGTCTGGGCAGGCATTTTGCTTAACGGGCAAAACTGAGCTCCACGTTTTCGACAGAGGGTCTGTAACCGGATCGCCATTGTGAGGAGGTACTCCTTTCCCATGTGCGTCTGTTCCAAGGTGCCATTGACCCAGACTTCATTTTTATGGATGACAATGCACGGCCACATCGGACTCTTGCTGTTGAGCAGCTACTGGAAAGTGAAGATGTCACTCGAATGGATTGGCCAGCGTACTCCCCAGATTTAAATCCCCTCGAACATGTGTGGGATGCTTTGGGAGACGCATTGCAGCACGCTTACATCCTCCGGAGAACACCCAACAACTCAAACAGATGCTGATTGAGGAATGGGCACTCCTATCACAAGAAATGTTGCACCAGCTGGTTCTGAGTATGCGGAGACGGTGCGAAGCAACCATTGCAGTAAGGGGAGGGCATATCCCATATTAAGGAACATCTGCTTGTTGTTCTTCCTCTTGGATAGACAATCGTAAATCACGATACTATGCGTTCAATAAAGCTTGTTTTGTTTGATTTCATATCGTATGCATTGTATTCTTTTTTTTCAGCGCCGATGCTTTCGTCATCCTTTACGTACATAATACTCTCCCTCATTTCTGAATGTCATGTCTCTCAGATGATTTCTTGTGGAGTTATGGCAAAAAAACCCACCTGTTGCTTAAGTTTTGCACACCAGTGTAATATCCCCGTAATAAGAAAATATCTCCTGTCTTGAAATCTATCAGTATTCAGACTACGCATTGACCCACTATGGGTCTGTTCGTCAATGAAGAAGAAGATAATTCCAAATCCTTTAGAAAGGATAAATTGTACAAATAGTTCTTAAATTTCCTGAAGATTTAAAGTGGTGGAACAAACGGGGTTCAATTTTCGAATTTTTTTCGAGTTTCAAATTTCGAAAATTGATTTTAAATGTTATTTTATTTGTATTATGAAATAAATATTTGAATAATATACACATACAGTGGCGGAATTTAAACAGGAAAGGGGTGTGAGAGACATTTTAGTGTTTTTGAAAAAAAAATTATGTAAATTTATTCTTTCATCGATTTAACAAAATTTATTTATACATCACTTAAAGAGGACAAATATCACAGATTTTGACAAACCTCTCTAATTTTGACAAAAAGTACTAATTTAAACACACATTTAACATAATTTTATGATTTTTTAAAGAGATTGTAATAAAAAAATTATAAATTGAATTATGAATTATTATTTACCATTTTATTAAGAATTAGGTGCAATTCAGCCATATATATATTATGATAGAGATGTGGATAAAGCATGTAAATCGTACGTATAGTCAGGCCTTCTGTCCAGAGTTTTTGGGTTTTCTCTCATACGACACGGAAATAGGAGACTGTTACTCATAAAAGTCATACCAGAAGACAGTGTCTTCCCCGATTCCCAGTCTATGGGCTCTTCGTGTTATACATCAAATACGAAGCTCTCCGCAACTAGCTAATTACAAAATTTCCGAGTTTATGTTATAGATGAGCACAATAAACCATATCTCAGTAAGTAAGCTTGACAAAACATAGATCGGTAAGTAAGCATGATAAATCATAGATCAACATGATACTTCATAGATCTGTAAGCAATCATAATAAATCATAGGTTGGAGGAGAGGGAGTGACGCAGGGGATGTGACCCTCAGGTATTATTCCGAGGGTGTTTGTTCTTTTGGCATCATAGACCATTGAAATGATGGTTCTTCATTTGAAATAGTCAACAAGCGTTTGAGGCTATTTGGCCAAATTTCCAAGTCGTTGCACAATGGCAATGTGGGTAGCTAGCAATGGTAATGTAAAAGGGTTTAGGCTTCAATCTGCTAGCCGAGGCCGTTGCAGTCATTACTTTCAGAAACGAGACTCGATGGCAATTGTGACAATGTGCGTAAAGCATGTTGCACCGACAGTCACGTAGCCTGGTGAGAGGTTTCCGGTTTTTCCTCTATATGACACGGAAATACAGATTAGTTACTCAAGTCAAGCCCTCCTGCAAGGCATTCTCCATCACTCATCACCCATCTGTGGACTGTTTGAGGCACACAGCAGGGGAACAAGAGGCCCACCGATGTTCAACCAAAAATATTCAAGAAAAATGGTAATTGAGTTGAAAGCTTGACAAGATAGCCAACAGAAAAATTTATTATGCTCATCTTTTGCATTTACGCTAAAGATGAGCTTGATAAACCACAGGATGGTAAGTCCTAACATTGGGTTCGAAGAGCCGAACAGGGTGGATGGTTCTGAAGGTGTGATTCCCCATATGTCGCACTGACGAGGGCATTATCATGAGGATCCATTGAAGTTCTGGTTCCTTTTTGAAATACCCTTTGCGCGTTAATGGGCCAGATGTATAGATCTGCTTTGGAAACAGCAACAACAACAATACTCGGCTGCTATAAATAATACGATTCCGCACATCGTGCATAACAGGCGGAAATTCTCCCGTAATAGACAGATTTTTATTGTCCGATGCGAGGCGAAATGAAGAAAAATTATTTAAGCCAAGGATCAATACCAACATTCCACGTTGCTCGGCGTCTTAAAAACATTCGTATACGAAACACCGAATAAAACGTATTCCGTTGCGAAAATAAACTGTAGCAGCAGCATTATTATTAGAAGCCAACTGTGTAATTCCACGTCGATGGTTATGATTTTAACGTTTTAGTGTGTAAGAGCAAACCCCTTTTTTTTTTCATCTTTCTGAGGGTTGCGTGAGGGGTGGGGTGGGTATTTATTGGGTCCTTACTCTCTGTGCCAGGATAAGAGGCCCGGATAGGGCAAAGTAATCCAATATGTGTATCTCTGGCTCACAAACCACGCAGTTCGGAAGAGATTTTATGCGCTTGAAAAAGAAACGAAGCAAACACATCTCTTCCGATATTCAAGTCTGATTTTATTTTCTGCACGAATGAATTGCGACTTTTTTCTTCTTTCTTTCTCTTTTCGTGAGAGATGGATTTTCTTTCTTTACTTACAAAACAGTCTCCTTTGTAGGATTTCGTATCAAAACATAATGCTGGATGCGGATGTCATTTTTTTTTATTTATGCTTGGGAGCAATTATTTGCATGGATGTTTTAATTGATTTTTATATGAAAAAATTAAATATGATTTGATTATTAATTTTTATATTTTGTAAGGATTTGGGTAAAATATAGAGTGAAGAGATATTGTTTTATACTCAGTTAATGCTTTATGAGGATTAAATTAAATAATGTCTTAAATAGTAGTTTACATGAGTAATAAAAGAAGTACTTTGTGTCAAGTATATTTAGTGTCAGGTATATTTAAAGTTTTTGTAATCATATCAATAAATCAATTGATCTGACTACTAATCGGTCAGTTTTAACAGTAGCTAGAATGGCTAATGTACAAATAAACAACAATTCTATTATCTTTGTTTCTAGTAACAATAAAATATTTCTTGGCCTGTTTGATCTCCAAATCTCTTACCACTGTAACACGTTTGGGGTTCTCCGTTCATCTGAGAGTCTAACTGACGTAACTCGAAGACAGTTTAAGTGCAAGAAATTCCACAAGATATGGCTAATGTACAAGTAAGCACAATTCTTTTCTTTTGTTTCTAGTGAGCACCAAATATTTCTTATACTGTTTGATCTCCAGATCTCTTACCATTAAAACACGTTTGGGGTTGTCCGTCCATCTTAGGATCTCTGTGACTTAACTCGTTAATCGAAGGTAGTTCAGGAGTAAAAATTCCACAAACTCCAACCACATACTTTGTGAATCACTGGCATATTCGATAACAGCTTAAGCGAGTGCCATATTGATTTCACTCGTCACATAGATTGCTTGATCATATAAACTAATAAGTATTAATTTATCGTAATTTTCTATAATATTAGTCTATAATAGCATTATGGTTTGTCTTAAATAGTTTTTTTTACTCAAACTTTGTGTCAAGTATGTTTTGTGTCAGAATATTTAAAGTTTTTATAATTATGGCTAATGCACAAGTGAAAACAATTATATTCTCTGTGTTCCTAGTGACCATCAAATACTTCTTGGCCTGTTTGATCTACAGATCTCTTAACATTAAAACACGTTTAGGATCCTCCGTCCGTCTCAGTATCGAAAAAAACCGGATTTTAAAATAAAAATAGAGAAAATGAAAGGCGATCTATATCGGTGTTTGCTTGCAGAAGCAAAAAATTTTCCAAATGAAGTTATAAGAATTAAAAACTAATAAGAATCAAGATTTGCTTCTTTCTAGCAAATATCACCAGAAAAATATACACATTTTTTTAAATGCTCTTAAAAATTGTAAAACGTATTTTTTGTTGCATATTGTGGGTATAAAAAGCAGCTGTATTGGTATATGGTATGCCAAAGAACAGGAAATAACAGCTCTCGGATTATACGAGTAATTTAATTTTTTTCTGTCAAAAATTACGATTTGTTGGTTATACGGCGCTGTGGATTATAGGCAGAAAATTACTGTAATATTATGTGTTTTAATTCCGTTTAGAAGGGCATATTTAAAACTTTTTCATTTTTCACCATTTTTCATTTCCATAAAAGGAGCGGTGAAATATTTAAGCCTGATTAAGCTACCATAATCAGGATTGGCTCAACTTTATTAAGTTGTTAGGTTTATCACCTCAAAGTGGATATCGGCACTAGGGAGAAAAATTTATTTCTTGTAAGAGGTACAAATTCTTCTTCTTGTCGCTTAAAATAATAATCAGAGAAATTATTTGCTGCGTGAGTGCTTTTTTTTTTATCAAGTTAACCATTCTAAGTCCTTTTCACTTTAAAATTTTTACTTCAATCCATATACCATTAACGGCCTGAAGGTCGAGTAATTAGCGCTCTGGTCCTCGGTACCACAAGTTTCGGTCTCGAGTCTCGTCAATGCAATGGAAGTACCATAAGTCCCATAATATCAAACCATAGGTCCCGGTCTAATATGTTTTTAGGGCATAGGGCTGGCAACCCTACACCGCAAAAAGAAAACAATATCTCATATTTCGGAATCTGCTAGTAGGTCTTTGCCCACCAAGGAGCTGTCGCGGGATTAAAGATGGATATACCATCAGGAAAGGAAGATGACACCCAAAAAAAAAAAGAATACAAAATTTTTTCTTGCGGATATAAGTCCAATTTTATACGCAAAATTAATTAAGAAAAATACAATTGCAATCAGTAACAACTATCATCATTATATTTGGCACAACAGCCCATGGTGGACGAAGGCCTTCTGCCAACTGGAAGATTTCGTAACATAAGATTTTTTTCCTTTTTACGAGGTTAGGTTTGTTAGACTAAGCCAAACACCCCTGGTTTGCCCCTCTACGGTCATATTAAAACGGAACCTACGGTTTAAGATTGATTACGAACCACTTCAATTATCCATGGAACAGCCGGGAATAGAACCCAAAATCTGTGGTACCGAACTCCATAGCTATAGCCGCTCAGTCATTAACATAAAAAAATTTGACCCCTAGTAACAACTATAGGATAATTGATTAAAGATTTGTTTTATAACTATTTAAGACTTCACGAATAACATGTTGTTATTATGTTATAATTTCCGTTATCAATAGCTTTTCAGTTTGTAGAAATAAATCTAAAGCCTTAAAATTGTAAGATTGAAAACGTTTGTTTCAACTCTTTGAAAACATATTTGAATACATTTCTTAACAGATTCTTTAAAAAATAAACGCCTACAAAATGCACTTCCAATTTAACACATGCGACGATGAAGATGACATAAATTTACGTTAAAGAGCGAGTAAAAGTATTGAAAGATCTGAATGTTTCGGAATTCCTCTCCGACTCGAGACACTGGGGAATAGTTTCCGGAGTATCACCGTTAAGCCTTGGGGAAATCTCGGCTACTCTCGCCGCTGCCACCCTTTGAAATAAATTCCGAAAATTGAGTACCGTGAAAGAAAGTATAGTATTGCAGTTACGGTTAAGCATTTACATCTTTTTTAAAAGACACGCCATCATGAATTTTTATTTATTTGTTTTGTTATTGTTATGAGATATCTCTTGACGATGCTCGGTAGATCATGGAAACCGTAAGACGATGGCTGAAACTAAAACCATTTTAAAATGGAGTTTCAATTTATTAAAGTGGATACTCAGACAATTTATGAATGAGACCTGTATTTTGTATTTTTCTAACTTGCTGTCTATTACACTGAGTGGCTATTTTTCAATTTCTTGTTTTATCCCCGCATTTATGTGATCTGTCACATTTATGAACAGAAATATATACAGTAGGCAAAAAGGAAAGTATATCAGACACTCGTATAATTATTTGCTGGTAATGGGAAGAAAAAATTATATATTTGAAAAACCGTTATAATTGTTGAGTTATGATTAAACTTCATATACTTTTCACTAATAGTATGAGGCTCTGATATAAATAACGTGTACAAATAAATGACTAGATTCAGAATAGGAATTAAACCGAGCAAAGCAAATTAATGACTATAGTAATCTGTTTATATATATAGTGATTTATTTCCTTTGAGACATATAATTTTTAATGAAATTGAGACACATAATTTTTAAACAATTTTAAAATTTTTATAATATGGAATTGTTTTAGTTATAAACGTTTTGAAATTTCCATATATATCTTTGCTGCGGTATTTTAGGTTGCATATGGCCGATTAAACAAACAGAATTGCCGTTATTGTCAATATTTCAATTATGATATGCAATAATTTAAACGGTATTTAAATCGAAAAAAATTAATTTTATTTTCTTCAATTAACAGATTTAATTGATTTATTACTTATTTCTAATTGTGTTTATTTGTTATAAAATTAGCTTCATTTTCAGACATTTCTTTATACTAATTAACTTGTTCACGAATGCAATGTATTCAGCTGTTATTGCTCTTTTTATTCCTTATTAATTTGTAATTTATAGGAAAATAAGTCGTTCAGAAGGTATATTTTCTGTACACACCAATTCACGTTAAACAAAAATATCACTGCAAAATCTAATTATAAACATAAAAATCGTAAACTTAAGTACCATATAGAGCCGACAATCGGTAAAAAGCAAACGAATCCCGATTTGCCGATTCTGCCTTCAATTATAACTGGTTTCCTATTAATGGCAAACTACCACTTTTCCATCTAGATATTAGTTTCATTTTGCACCTGCATATTGTCTAGGCACAATTTGTCTTTTTAAAAAATGCGATGATGCCAGTGAGTGGTATTTAAAACGAAGGTTCTTATAAAGCAAGTGAATTACAACTTATCCACTGAATTTAGTATTAACGTTATTATGGTTAAAATTGAAGCAATTAAATTTATGGCATTATGTCGAATTAATTAAAAATGATGGATTAAAATAAAAAGTGAGTTTCCCACCAAAATAAAATCCTACCAGGTATAAAGAGAAGAGAAAGAGGTTAGAATATAGATATATAGATTTAAAAATACCTCAGATATTTAAGTTGTGCTTTATTTCTTAAAATTCTTGCAAATTTCAGTTTAAAATTCCAAAGTAATATCTTTTTCATTTAAAATTTCAAGAAGGCGATTTTTATAAATTGCTGAACAATTTATAATATTTTATTAAATTGTTTTCATTATTTTATATAGAAATTTTTTTTACATCAATCATTATATTCTATGTCACTGCAGTAAAGTAGTTCCCACGAGAAGAGTTGTGGCATTTCTTTCCCAGGAGAGAGGAATGTATATTTTTGACAAGTATATAGCAACCCATCACTCAAATTTAACAGTAGACAAGCAGTATTGTGGATATTTATATTACATGCAATTACGGTTTTGTACTAATGAGAACAACCTGCCATTCAAATCTGATAGCAGATAATCAATATCACGGGTAATGAGAAGTCATGAAATTAGAGATTGTCTTTGCGATCTTCACAGGTCGAAACAATTACAGATGGGATATGCAGTACGCCCGGAGATGAGAGGAAACATCATGAAATTATGAGACGTTACATCATCAATAATCTGAGAAGTAATAAAAAAGATCTATTCACGCGAGATATTCCTACATTCTGTCATAATCACGATTGAAAAGCGATTAAATAAGCAATAAATTAAGATTTATATTCGATATTAAGATTTATCAAAAACCATATAATTTATCATTTTTAAACAAATCATTTGATTAATTAAAAAAAAAGTTATATGTGAAAAGACTTTTCTCTGAAAGTATCAATACAAAAAATTCATCAAAATAACGAGCTTAAAAATATAATTATATTAAAATATATAATAATGTCGTTAATCCTGACATTTTACGAGTCTCAGGATTAATAAGAGAATAAATAATGTGTATATTGTTTATTTAAATTTATTTTTTTTTCACGTAAAATTCTTTTTTTACATGATCAATAATGCCAGTCACAAAAATGAATGAGATTAATTATTTTTCATATTTGAACAATATATATCACTTATTTTTTTTCTATCAGAAAAAATTTATTTCAAAAAAATATTCTTCATTTCTAAAGAATGTAGAATCAAATATCAAAAGGAAATTTCTTTTATTTATTGAATAACTAGTGAAAAAAAGAATGCTTAATTTGGACGCGCACGTAGAGATTTAGATTTCATAAATATTTAATTCAAAATGTTCTTCTTTCATTTATTGAATATTTATTTCTTACTTGTCAGGAATGTCTTTTTCTTGGAAAAAAAAAAGGAATTATGAGATGAAAGATGCACTTCTAAAAAACAATTTTAAAACTTTCTTTCTAGAGATGCATTAAATATACTCAAAAAACGTAATAAGAGGACGTTGTCTGAAATAATTTATTTAATGCTGTTGATATTAATAGGTTTTTTTATTTGAGTAATCAAAAAGTTTTCTTCGATGAATATCAAAAAAAAAATTTGAAGTTAAACTAATTCATCATTTTTTGTAAGATAGGTAGATAAATAGGATATTTTTATATTCGTACAAATCAATGAATATTTACTTCTCATTAAATGAATTTATTTTAAGTAATTTTCTATTTTGAATACCTTGGAAATGACATGCCACTTTTTAAAATGACCTGAAAATTACAGGAAGAAAAAAAAAAACGGATTGCGATTGAAAACATACAGTGAGTGTAGAACATATATTTCAAGCATATTTTAAATTCGTATATTTTTATGCGTTTTTAAAATATGCCTGAAATTTCAATTCTTGAAGTAAACTTTTTAAACAAAACTAACTAATATATATATAAACATTTATTTTATATTTTATATTAATTAAAAACAAACGAACCGTTCCCAAGTCGAAAAATGAATCGTTTACAAGCACGATCGTTCACATAAATCGTTTTATTTTTAATTTAAATAAATGAATCGTTAGAAAAAATCAAATTATCTATTTATCTCACAGTATAAATATATTCGTAAAATCAAACAATTTTGTAAATTTTATTTAATAATTTAAGTTAATACTTTGTTTTACAACTTTCAATTTTAAAATAGATTTAATCTTTTTGGCTGGGATTCGATCGATTTTGAACTAATTGAATTCAAATTATTACATTCTTTTTGAATTGTACTTTTTAGATCATTTCTAGAAATGCATTTTATATATAATATTTCATGGGAACATTTATGCGGACATTTATTCATGGGAACACTTTAATTATTATTTACGAGCATTATTATATATATAGAACTCTGTGTTAATACAATTTATTATTTACAAAAAAATGCAAATCAAAGATTTAAATTTGATTCGCAAGTGCAGTTCATTCCAAGAACGGAGATTTTCAGAGTTCTCGTGTCTGCGATGATTTTAATGCACCCAGTTCCGGCAGACCATAATTTATCACAAGACGTGATACAGGAAACCACAAGGGCTCACTTTGCAAACAGGCGTAATCTCCAACTTGTTTAGTTATTTTACAGAAGAAGAAGAAAGCAACACTTCTTGTCGACTCGTCGGAGAAAACTCTTTTTCTCCTACTCCAAAACCTCACTTGAAGAAAATTCCTCAAAAGAAGTGGGAGTGGGGAGTGGGGAGGTAACTTTTTTTCACGTCTCATTGGTGTCGTCATTTCCTCAGGCCATGGTCTATCAATCACGATGCAACAACTGATGGTCTGATCCATATCCCATCTGTAATTGTTTCGATCTGTAAAAGTCGAACAGACAATCACTAATTTCATGATGTATCATTATCCATGACACTTATCAGCTGTCAGATATGAGTGACAGATTGTCCTCAGTAGAACAAAACACTTATTGCATAAAGTATAAATATCCACGATGTATGTCTTCTCTAGGGAGAAATCTTAGAAGGATGACAAATTGTTATAATACAAGACTGATCATTTTAGCATTTTAGATAATTATGATATAATTCAGATAATGATGAGCATAAAAATTGAAAACAAAATACGTGCTTTAAAAATAATAAAAAGTGGAATATTAAGAAAATCCAAAAAGCAAAAATTCATTGACAAAAAAGCCAATAGATTCGTTATTGCTCTAACTTACCAAATATTTTTTTTATGTTCAAACATAAGGAAATCCAATATTTTTATTTTATAGACGTATTGGGAAAAAAGTGATAATCCATTTTTTTTTTGCGATATATCCTTCGAAATATAAAATTTCGAATATCAATATAAATAAAAATTGAAGTGTTTTTTTCACTGTCTACTGTTTTATAAATAGAGTTATGCATAAAATAAGAGCAACAAAATTTAAGATTTTAGAACTTCCGAAAGATTTGAACGATCTCATAAGATTCGACATGCATGGAAATAAATATGGTTTGGAATGAAATCGAATAAAACAGAATTTATTACTCACCTGAAGTATTCTCGTTTTCTGTTTTTATTTGTTTATCGTCCTTTTGAAAACTAGTTATTATAAATATTGCGTAACTTGCTTTTTTGATTTAAAATTGCTTTGATATGTAAAAAAGAATAATAGATTGTAAGTTAACTATAATGGCGCGTAAGAAATTCGATTCGGTTTAAAAAATGTTCTTTTATGTCGCCAAACGATCTGGAAGAATAAAACGAAATAATAAAATATTTAGTGTTCAGAAAGCAAGATCCGCTGATATTCATCTGTTTGCGGACATTTAAGGAAAAAAATTCATCTAAAGTAATCAGGTTGTCAATCAGATACCATTTTTGATATTTTATTTTTTATTCTTTATAAGGAACATCCTTTGAGTAGATTAGCTTTTGAAAAAATGATTTTTATTCATAAATTGGCAACAGTTTTCACGATTAGATTAATTTAATATTGGAATAATATGATAAAATAAAAGGTAATTTAATTATTTCAATTTCAATTAATTTCTAATTTAAATGTAGGATACTTTTAAAGGTACTACTTTATTTTGGCTGTGGTTACTGTTTATGCATTTTTAAAACTGACATTTATTACTTGTTTAATAAATTTATTAATACTTTTCATAAAATGAAAATTAATCTTTGTTTTTAATGAATCTTTTATTGGTATTAAATGCGTGAAAATTATTTAAAAAATAATGTGGAAAAAATGTACCTTTTTTAAATAATAAAAGATCAGAAATATTTATATTAAAAGGAAAGATTTATATATTATTAGTCTACGGAAATCGTTAAGAATAATTTAACTATTGAAGTGTTAAGATTTTTAATTTATGCAAGAAAAAAATTTGATCACAAGTTTTTAAGATTTTATACGATTTTGAGAGAGTTTCTAAATCATCCTATCAGAACATTTTTTAAAAAGAAAAACGACCATATGAAAAAAAAAAAACCCTTTTAGAAAAAAAAAAAGCAAACAAAGACGTATCAAATTTTTGTAGTTAAATTTCGAAAGACGATGTATTTCAATCACTATGAAAATATATTACATTTATAATAATAATTACATAACCCTAATAGTTTCTGTGTTCAAAAGATACTTTAGTTCTCAAAATAATTGTAATAGCAGTTCTGTATAATGAAAGTATTGTTATTGGTAATAAATTAAAAAAAAAAAAACATATTTGTGTTATTTTAAAATTTATAATTTTTTTCAGTTTTGAAAAAAAAAAAATGTAAAGAATTTCATACTCAAAAATGTTTTTATTGATATTTATAAAATTAACATGATTAGTTAAAAATACAATACTGTTTTAATCTATCATACTATTCTAATTTACAAATATTTTAATAGCATTTGATATGAGTTTGTTTTAAAAGAACAACATCATCAACGATATTATCCTATAAACAAATATTTGGTATTTTTCCTAAATATTACTTCTTCAGGTTTTTTAAAAACTCCTTTGTTTACGAAAATAGTGTTCAGACTATTCATTTAAACATTCCATTAACAACTCTCAACGTCTTAATATGAAATATTTCTTTCAGATAATGTCTTGAGAGTAATTCTTTTGAAATGCAAATCACCCAGATAATGAATTTTCTTGGAGTAATTCTTTTGAAATGCAAATCACCCATTGTCATCTTAATTAGCATTTTTCTAATTTTTTATCTTGATGGAGTTTTAATGTTTAACAATGAACAAAACTTGAATAGGAATTGTACACACGCTATTTTTTCAATGGCATTTTGATTAATTTTACTTAGAGCGTGATAGATTGAAGTGAATGATCTTCTGTATTCTGCATTGAAAACAAACCTCTTTTAATTATTTCTAACTTCTAAAATGAACATGGTAAATATAGGAAATCTTATTCTGTTAAAATAAATACGTAACTTAAATTTTTAGCATTAATTTTATCGTTAATGATTACAGAACTTTTAATCATTTAAAAATAACTTTTCAAGTTTTAGTTCTATGCAAAAGGATTAATTTTCTTTTAAAAAACAGCTAATTATTATAAATTATGAAAAAGCGGCTTTAAACAGTTGAAGAAATCGTATTTTTTTAGATGAAACGAAATTTTGAACCTGCAAAGTAAAATAACGTTATTTTAATTGACTAGATAATTACAAATGCATTGAAAAATATAAATTGCACAAAAGGGATGTAAAATTTCCGGAAATTTTAAAGTGTCTGAAAGAAATTGAGTTCGACTTTAGTGTTTCTTTTTTATCGGAAAGATTGGAAACTCTGGGAAAAATTGATTTTAAATATCGTTATTTGTTGTCGTATCCCTCATGTAAGGATGGAATGGAGGTAGCTTCTGTTGTGATGGAGCACCCGTACGTAGAAATCTGTCTTGGCTTCGTATCGCTGAAGAAGGAGTGCAGTGCCTTCCGGGAGGATTTTAAGGGGAACTATCCTGCATTTGAGTATCGCATGGGAAAAATCTCAGAGAACTGTCTCCAGGTAGTCTGACTATCGGAGCAAGATGCTGACCATCACAAACGTCATCGAGTGTCTACGTTCTTTGAAACAGTATCTACAGCAAAGCCGCCAGCGGAATGAACTTCCACCCTACTGCTCACCAACAACGCACGTTGCCATTGAGCGACGACGAGTCGGGAGATTTTACATATTAGTTTATTTATACGGTGAAATAAATATTTGAGTAAATAAACGTACAGGGTGATTTAGTTACAGTGGTTTATTGATGCAATAAATGATAGTTTATGTGCTTCACTTTCGTCGAGTCAACGGGTTTCACAGGTTAATTGGCCCAAATATTCCAGTCGAGACACAATGGAGTCAATATTAGCTAGCTAGCAAGAGGATTTAGATTTGAATCTGCTGGTAACGTACGGATTCATTGCTATCAAATAATGGCGTATGACAAAGAGTGTAAAGTACATTGCACCGATAGTCAGGCTGCTTGGTGAGGATTCAAGGTTTCTCCATACGACATGGAAATTCAGGGGAGATAACCCATTAAATTCCTAGTGGAAGTCATTAAACACCACCCTCCACCCTTCGGTGGGCTGTTTGTGTCATACAGTTTGTGACATATCGCAGTGGGACAAGATGTCCACCGATATTCAACAAAAATATTAAAAAAACCGTAACTGAGTTCAAAAGTTTGACAAACTAGCCAACCTCAAAATTTATCATGCTCATCTTTTACATTTACTCTGAAGATGAGCACAAATAACTTCACAAGACGATAAATTCTTCCATTGTTTCGAGAAGAAGGTAGGGAGACGGGATCAAAAGGTGTGATCCCTAGATGTCACACCGGAGGTATTTTGTCCTTAGGATTCATTGAAATACTGGTTCCTTTTGAAATACCTTTTTGCGGTTTAATGGTTTTGGAAACAGCAACAACAACAATACTCTGCAGCTATAAATAATACGATTCCGCGTATCATGCATAACAGGCGGAAATTCTCTCCTAATAGACTTTTTAGTGTCCCGATGCGAAGCGAAATGAATGAAAATTATTTAAGCCGAAGATCAATACCCATTCCACGTTGCTCTGCGTCTTAAAAGCATTCGTGTTCGAAACACCGAATAAAACATATTCCATCGCAAAAATAAATTGTGCAGCAGCCACAGCATTATTAGAAGCCAATAGTGTAATTCCACGTCGATGGTTATGATTTTAAGTTTTAGTGCGTTACAGCAAACCCTTTTTCTTCTTTCTGAGGGTTGCGTGGGGAGGGGGTGTCCCGGGCATTTATTGGGGGTCGGACTCTCTGAGCCAGCATAACAGGCCTGATGGGGGCAGAGTAATCAATATGTGCATCTCTGGCTCACAAACCACGCAGTTCGGAAGAGATTTTATGCTCTTGAAAAAGAACGAGGCAAAGCGTCTCTTCCGATATTTAAGTCTGATTTTATTTTCTGCACGAATGAACGGCGACTTCTTTTTGCTTTCTTTCTCTATTCGTGAGAGCTGGATTTTCTTTCTTTACTTACAAAACAGTGACCTTTGTAGGATTTCGTATCAAAAAACATGATGTTGGATGTGAATGTCCTTTTTTTTAATTGCATTTGGAAACAATCATTTGCATGGATGTTTTAATCAATTTTATGTGAAAAAAAAAAGAAATATAATTTGATTATTAATTTTTATGTTTCGTAAGGATTTGGATGAAATATAGAGTGAGGAGATATTATTTTATGCGCAATTAATGCCTTATGAGGATTAAATTAAATAATGTAATTAATTAAGTGTAATTAATTAAGTAATGTCTAAATTAAATAATGTTCCTTATCCCACTTGGTAGACAGCAACATCTAGACAAAGTCAATGAACCCGTTAAATTAAATGATGTCTCAAATAGTGCTGTTGTTGTTCCTTATCCCACTTGGTAGACAACAGCAACATCTAGACAAAGTCCATGAACCCGTTAAATTAAATAATGTCTCAAATAGTGCTGTTGTTGTTCCTTATCCCACACTTGGTAGACAGCAACATCTAGACAAAGTCCATGAACCCGTTAAATTAAATAATGTCTCAAATAGTGCTGTTGTTGTTCCTTATCCCACTTGGTAGACAGCAACATCTAGACAAAAATCCATGAACCCGTTAAATTAAATAATGTCTCAAATAGTGCTGTTGTTGTTCCTTATCCCACTTGGTAGACAGCAAACATCTAGACAAAGTCCATGAACCCGTTAAATTAAATAATGTCTCAAATAGTGCTGTTGTTGTTCCTTATCCCACTTGGTAGACAGCAACATCTAGACAAAGTCCATGAACCCGTTAAATTAAATAATGTCAAATAGTGCTGTTGTTGTTCCTTATCCCACTTGGTGAGACAGCAACATCTAGACAAAGTCCATGAACCCGTTAAATTAAATAATGTCTCAAATAGTGCTGTTGTTGTTCCTTATCCCACTTGATAGACAGCAACATCTAGACAAAGTCAATGAACCCGTTAAATTATATAATGTCTCAAATAGTGTTGTTGTTGTTCCTTATCCCACTTGGTAGACAGAAACATCTAGACAAAGTCCATGAACCCGTTAAATTAAATAATGTCTCAAATAATGCTGTTGTTGTTCCTTATCCCACTTGGTAGACAGCAACATCTAGACAAAGTCAATGAACCCGTTAAATTATATAATGTCTCAAATAGTGTTGTTGTTGTTCCTTATCCCACTTGGTAGACAGAAACATCTAGACAAAGTCAATATTTTATATAATGTCTCAAATAGTGTTGTTGTTGTTCCTTATCCCACTTGGTAGACAGAAACATCTAGACAAAGTCCAATGAACCCGTTCACCGAATTATATAATGTCTCAATTTTATTATTGAATAAAATTGTTGTTCCTTATCCCACTTGCAGACAGCAACATCTAGACAAAGTCCAATAGAATCCGTTAAATTATATAATGTCTCAAATAGTGGTTGTTGTTCCTTGGGGATGGTAGACAGAAACAAACAAAGTCCATGAACCCGTTAAATTAAATAATGTCTCAAAAAATAATGCTGTTGTTGTTCCTTATCCCACTTGGTAGACAGCAACATCTAAACATAAAAGTCTATGAACCCGTATCTCATGGGAGGGGAAAGGTGGTTGGGGAAAAGCTTCTGCTTTAATGGAGCTCCCAAAGAAGGAGGGCAGTGCCTTTCGGGAGGACTTTATGGGAGTATGGTAGAAAACTATCACCAATAGTTCGACTAACAGACAAAATGCTGAACATCACAAACACCAGAGTCCCTTCGTTTTTTTCGGAACAATGTCTATGACAAAACGAGTCGGGCGTCTTAAATAGTAGTTGACATGAGTAAAAAAAGTACTCTGTCAAGTATATTTAGTGTCAGTATATTTAAAGCTTTTGTAAATATGACTTAGTAGTCGTTATAATGGCTAATGTATTAGTAAACAACAATTATATTATCTTGTTTCTAGTGACCATAAAATACTTCTTGGCCTGTTTGATTTCAGATTTCTTACCATTAAAACACGTTTTTTTAGTCTTCCATTCATCTGAGGAACTCACTGTCAGTCAATCGAAGACAGTTCAAGAGCAAGAAATTCCACTAGCTAATGCTTCTTTTTTTGTTTAAATGAACAAAGAAATTGTTTGAAAATATTGTTTAGTGACATCTTCCGATGTTTACTAAACTGCTGCGTGGTATTTTGTGACAGCGTGGGTATTTTTTTATCAAGTTAACCATTCTAAGTCCTTTTCATTTTTAAGTTTTTACTTCAATGCAAGGCCGTTAGGGGGTCTGATGGCCGAAGTGGCTAGCGCTCAGTACCTCGGGTATCACATGTTTGGGTTCGAGTCCCTATTGCTATCATGGATCTTTGTAGTGGATCGGAATTTATTTCAAACAGTATGTCTCAGTCTAATATGATTATGGAGCATAGGGCTGATAAACCTGCCCCATAAATAAAGAATAACATTTCATATTTCAGAATTTGCCAGTTCGAATAAGGTCTTGGCCATAATGGAGCTGCTGCGCCACTGAAGAAGGATATGCCATTAGAAGATGGCATCCAAGAAGTGAATATATCACTTTTATTGCGGATGTAGGTCAAATTATATACGCAAAATGAATTAGAGAGGAAAAACTATGATAGAAAAAGGCCTCCTGGCTATTGCAATCAGTAACAACTATCATTTTCTTTTTAAGAGGTATTTGTCACAACTCCTATGGTGGACTAAGGCCTCCTGGTGGATTGGCTGATTTAAACATCCATGATAGGACTTTCCTTTTTAAGCGGTAGTTTATTAAATTTAACAATAATTTATTATCCCAAATGGATGACTCCAGAAAAGTCAGAACCAGCGAACACATCAGACCTTCTTGTTATTACATTATAATTTCCGTTATCAATGGCGTTTTAGTTTGTAGACATATCAAGTCTAAAAATTGCAAGATTGAAAAATGTTTGTTTCAATTCTTTGAATCAATTCTTAAGCAGTTCTAAGCAGATTCTTTCAAAAATAAACACCTATAAAATACACTTCTAATTTAACACATAAAAAGAGGATATAAATTTAGGTTAAAGAGCGAAGTAAAAGTATTGAAAGAACTGAATGTTTCGTTATTCCTCTCCGACTCGAGACACTGGGGAATAGCTTCGGGTAAGTATCACCGTTAAGCCCTTGGGAAATCTTGGCTTTTCTCGCCGCTGCCTTCCTTTGAAATAAATTCCCAAAATTGAGTACCCTGAAAGAAAATATAGTATTGCAGTTACGGTTAAGCATTTACATCTTTTTTTTTAAAAAGACATGCCATCAGAATTTTTTTTATTTGTTTTGTTATCGTTATTAGATATCTTTTAACAATGCTCCGTGGGTCATGAAACTGTAAGATGGTGGTTAAACTAAAACCATTTTAAAATGGAATTCCAATTTCGTAAAGTGGATACTCAGACAAGAAAACAATTTATGATTGAGGTCTGTATTTTTTGTATTTGTCCAACTTGCTGTCTATTACATTGAGTAGCTATTTTTCAATTTCTTGTTTTATCGCCACATTTATGTGATTTGCCAGATTTATGAACAAAAATATATACAGTAGGTGAAAAGGAAAATATATCGGTCAGTCGTATAATTATTTGCTGGTAATGGGAAAAAATAAACTATCTATTTGAAAATCATTATAATTGTTGAGTTATGCATAATCTGTATGTTATTTTCTCTAATGGTATGTTGTACAAAACTACATGATATTTATAATTAAATGACGAAAGACATAAAAGATATTTAGATTTAGAACAAATAAACATTTAGATATATAAAAATTTTGTAATTTCAATATAATATCCTATTGATGTGCTTTGCTGTTACATTTTAGATTACATAAGGCTGATTAAACAAACAGAATGGCAGTTATTTGTCTATATTTGAATTATGAAGTGTAATAAATGAAAAAGTATTGAAAATGAAAAAAAAAAAAAAAATCTTTTTATTTTTATTTTTCATCCTAAAAAAATAAGAATATTCAGAAACAAGAATTCTCAGTAGAAGATGATTATTATATAAATTGATAAAAACTTTATAATATTTTATTGATTATAATGCTTTCATTATTATGTATGCCATATATATAATTTTTTACATCCATCCTTATATTCTATATCACTGTAGCATTTTTCTCACAGGATTTCTTTCCCAGGAGAGAGGAATGTATATTCTTTGATAAATACATAATAAAAACCTATCATTGAAATTTGACAACAAATAAGTAGTATCGTGTTTTATTACATGCAGTTAGTGTTTTGTAATAATGTCAACAACCTGTTCATGTCATGGCATATATTCAATGCCATGGATAATGATACATCATGAAATTAGCGGTTGTCTGTTCGATCTTCACAGGTCGAAACAAGGGATGTGAACTACGACCTGAGTTGTTGCATCTTTATTGGTGATAGACTATGGGTTGAGGAAGTGTCGACTCAATGAGAAGAGAAGGAAGATACCCCCCTTCTTGATGGATTTTCTTAAAGGGAGGCTTTTGGAGAAGAAGAAGGGGGTGGGGGGGGCAGCGATGTGTCGACAAGGAGATTTGTTTTTTATTTTTCTGAAGTGGCTGAACAGGCCGGAATTTCCCCTGTTTTCAAAGTGAGCTCCTTGTGCTTTCGTGTATCATGCCGTGTGATAATGAAGATCTGCCACTGCCACTTGTTTAAAGTTCGTCATAGACTCGAAAACTCTGAAAATCTACGTTCTTGGAGTGAACTGTACTTGTGAATCAAATTTAAATCTTTAATTTCCTTTTTTGTAAATAATAAATTTGTATTAACCCAAGAATTCTGTATAAATAATAATGCTTGTAAACAAAAATTAAATTGTTCTCATGAACCTGAAAGTGTCCCTCTTCTTGAAGCCGTTATAAGTTTTTGTATAGGCCGAGACGGTACATCCCCAATAATCTCAGAATGAATAAAAACAGCCCATGTGAAAAATATGGCATATCATGTGTAACATAAAAACAGCTATCCATGTGAAACATAAGTATACTATGTGTAACATAAAAAACAGCTATCCATGTGAAAAATATGGCATATCATGTGTAACATAAAAACAGCTATCCATGTGAAACATATAGTATACTATGTGTAACATAAAAAAGCAATATCCATGTGAAACATATAGTATACCATGTGTAACAGCTATCCATGTGAAACATAAGTATACTATGTGTAACATAAAAACAGCTATCCATGTGAAACATATAGTATACCATGTGTAACATAAAACAGCTATCCATGTGAAACATATAGTATACTATGTGTAACATAAAAACAATATCCATGTGAAACATATAGTATACCATGTGTAACATAAAAACAGTTATCCATGTGAAACATATAGTATACTATGTGTAACATAAAAACATATCCATGTGAAACATACAGTATACTATGTGTAACATAAAAACAGCTATCCATGTGAGATATTCATATATTCTGTCCTAATCACAATTGTAAAGCAATTCACTAAGCAATAAATTAAGATTTATATTCGATATTAATATCAATATCTAGATCCATATAATACATAAATTTTAAACAAATCATTTGATTAATTAAAACAATAAAATATATACATTGAAAAGCTCGTTTCTCTGAAATTATTAATACAAAAAAACCCATCAAAATTAGGAGCTTAAAAATATAATTATATTAAAATATATAATGATATCATAAATCCTGACATTTACGAGAAAAACAAATGAGTATATTGCATATTTAAATTTATTTTTTCATGTAAAAATCTTTTATACGATCAATAATGCCAGTCACAAAAAATGAAAGAGATTAATTATTTTCATATTTGAACAATGTATTTCCCTTTATGTTTTTGTACAAAAAATAATTTTTCTTTCAAGAAATTATTCATTTCTAAAGAACATGAATCAAATATCAAAAGGGAAATTTCTTTTATTCATTGAATAACAAGTGAAAAAAAATGCTTAATTTGGACGTACGTAGAGATTTAGATTTCATAAATATTTAATTAAAATGTTCCTCTTTTATTTTTCATTTATTGAATATTTATTTCTTGCTTGTCAAGGATGTCTTTTTCTTAAAAATAGAAATTATGAGATGAAAGATGCATTTCTAAAAAATAATTTTAAAACTTTCTTTCTATAGATGCATTAAATATACTCAAATCAAAAGTAATAAGAGGACGTTGTCTGAAATAATTTATTTGACGCTGTTGATATTAAAGGGTTTTTTATTTGAGTAACCAAAAGTTTTCTTCAATGAATATCAAAAAATTTGAAATAAAACTAATTCATAATTTTTTATAAGACTGGAGAATAAATAGGATATTTTTTTGTATTAGTACAAATCAATGAATATTTACTCTCTGCTTAAATCAAATTCTTTTTAAAGTAATTTTTCTATTTTGAACAACTTTGAAATGATATGGCACTTTTTAAATTAATCTGAAAATTACTAAAAAAATGGATTCTTATTGAAATATACACTGAATGTAGAACATGTACTTCAGGCATGTTTTAAATTCTTATATTTTTAGACATATTTTAAATATAACTGAAATTCCAATCCTTGAAGGAAAATCTTTAAACAATATATACATATATACTAATATATACATTTATTTTATATTTTATAATGTATTCATACAGTGAAGAAAAATGTATATATATACATATATATGTGTGTGTACATCCTGGTGGCCAATTGACTAGCTCTCTGGCCTTTGGTACCACAGGCATCAGGGTCCAATCCTGCCGTTGGCATGGAAGTTTGTTAGTGGTTTGGAATCCACATGTAGGTCTCCGTCTAATTAGCCTTAAATGTGCAAAAGATCATTGTAGAGCAACAAACCAAACCAAATACATATATTCTTCAATGGCGCGAGAGCTCCATGGTGTGCCAAGGGCTTCTGTTAGATTACGAAGGAGATGTTTTTCGATTTACGAGGTAGGGTTGTCAGCACTACGCACAACGCTTTACAGTCATATTAGATCGGGATCTACGGTTAAACTATTATATAAATCCGAACTATTATATACATCAGGGGACCATATCATCCATACCATGGGGACTCGAATTTCCCAAAGACTCGAGCGGACTCAAACCAAGACGTGGCGACCGATTTTAAACTAGTGATGCATAGCTCAAGTCATTCGACCATATGGCCATATATATATAAGACATAAACTCATGTTTGTGAAAATTGCAACACCATGAAGGACTTACGCGAGTGAGCTGAAATTTCAGAAAATGCAAATTAGCGCATGATATGCAAATGATTAAATTTCAAATCCGTAGCGCATGTGTATGCTGAGCAGCGCCCTCTGAACGGCGGATGGATCCGAATAAATAAGACGGCTGTAGCGAAGCGTGTATGGTTATCTGCTAGTGGTAAACGTTAGCTCAATCGTTGCTTATGCCTCTTCGACGAAAGAGGCGAGATTTGAACAAATTACAGAGTTTGAATGGGGGAGAATCATCGGCCTTCGTGAAGCTGGATTGTCTTATCGTGCAGTAGCCGCTCGTGTGCAGCCTAACAGCAGCACAGTGATGCGTCTTTGGAAGCAGTGAACGGACGAGTGTCGGACAACTCGGAAATCCGGGAGTGGACCCCGAAATGTGACGTCAGCTCGCGATGATAGACACCTGGTCCGCATGGCGCTGACGGACCGTACAGCTTCCTCTAGACAATTGGCAGCACAGTGGTCAATAGCTACAGGTGTTTCATTGTGTGCTTCATCAATTCGTAGACGTCTGCTGCAGCGTGGACTGCGCGCAAGGACTCCTTTATACAGGATCCCTCTCACGCTAAACCATCGCCGCCTGTGGCTACAATGAGCCACTCAGCATAGAGACTGGCTTGCTGATTGGCAACATGTCGTGTTTTCTGACGAATCTCCCGCTTTAATTTGTTTTACCATGATGACCGCATTCGTGTCAGACGCTATGCCAGTGAACGCCACCTTCCGGAGTGCATTATCGAACGCCACAGTGGACGAACACCCGGAGTTATAGTCTGGGGTGCCATAGCATATCATGGACGATCTCAATTACTAAGAATTGTGGACAATCTGAACAGCAACCGGTACATCAGTAAAGTTCTACAGCCCCAAGCTGTTCTCTTCCTTCAAAGCTTGCCAGGGCGCTGTATTTCAACAGGACAATGCCCGCCCTCATATCGCTAGTACTGTTCAATCCTTCTTTGCAACGCGGCAGGTACAACTTCTTCCTTGGCCTGCGTATTCCCCGGATATGTCGCCGATTGAACATGTGTGGGATTTCGTTGGTCGGCGTCTCGCTCGTGATCCTCGTCCTGTTGCTTCTGCAGACGAACTTTGGGTGCGCATACAAACAATATGGAATGCTCTTCCTCAGGCAGACATTCAAAATTTGTTTGACTCCATGCCAAATCGTGTAGCAGCACTTATTGATGCGCGTGGTGGCTACACAAAATACTGATTCCGATCTCTTGTTATTGTTTGTTTGCTTTGAACATTTAATCATTTATTTGTGCCACTACCACTCAACTGTGTATTAAATTTCATTCAATTATTCCTTCAAGGTGTTGCAATTTTCACAAACATGAGTTTATATATCATAATCATCATTATTGGCGCAACAGCCCAATGATGGTGCAAGGTTGTCTGCAGATTTCTAAGAGTAGATGTTTTTTGTTTTTTAGGGTAGGGTTTTCAGCTCAACTCTGTATAGTTAAATAAGACACGGAATATACATATATATATATATATATATATACAATATGAAAATATTTTTATCTTATAACGGGAATAATAAATTATCATTCCTTTCCTCTGCTTTAAATGTCAGTACATAATGTGGCTCAAAGTTATAAATAACAAAACAATCTGATAAAATGCACAAGCATTTCTAAAAGGAAAAAACTTTTATTTTTTTAAAAAATAATCTAATGTTTAAACATAAGTTATTAAACAGTTAAATAAATCTTAATTAAGACCACTTCCGATGCCAAGTGCTATTGCGCCACTTTTTCTACTCAGGAAAAGAAAAAAAAATTGCTTCACAGATGCGATAGTTCTAGGCTATTTCCAGATCATGCAATACAATAAATAATACGATACAAAAATGTGCTTTTTTTTATCTAAAGGTAGTCACGAGACATAAAAAAAAAAAAAAAAAATTCTTATTTCTTATACCCCGACTAACAAGGACTTCTGAATATCATTACTTACTGTTTCCCAAGTAAGTCCTTTAATTAAGAGCGAGAAAAGGAACAGAAGAGAACATTAAAAAGTTCCTTGGACAAAAAAGAAGCCAACCAAAGATTTCTGTCCCTCGGTGGTATCGCTACATTATACGAAAAAAAAAAGGGAAAAAATCTATGAAACTTAATTTCATTGAAAACATCCGATACGTTAACAACTTCATTTAAGAAGTCCAAATTTTATACCTTTATTTATTTATTTTTATCTCTTTTACTCTTTTTTTTCCCTTTTAGTTCTGTGTCTCCATTTGTGAATGCATAAAATTAAAAAAAAAAAGAAAATGAAGCGTCAAGATTTGAATAAATCTGTAATTGCACCCCTCAATTGCAGCGATGAAAATTTTATTCTAATCTCAAGAGAACAAAGCTGAACGACTCTGAGAAATCGAATTAAAGATTTATCAGAGTATTCTTCTTATTTAGAACGGAACGAAAGAAAGAAAAAGGATTCTTGCCTTTTTTTTTTTTTCTCAATGTCCAAAGAAGATGAATTTCTTCCTTAGGAGAAAAAAAAAGGATAAAAAAATTAAACTTCGGACAATCCAATCCGAAAATACTTTTGTAAATTAAAGTATTTACGAGCTAAATGTTCTTTTCAAGTAGCACGTTTCGAACGGCAAGAAAGGCTCTCTTTTTCTGAGTGGTGGAGTTTTAGAAGCATTTGGATAATTAGAATATCGGAACGTTAAATCGTTTGGCGGTTGAAAGTTTAACTTCCTGTTTTGGTTAATACGAATTAAATTATTTATCGTTTTCAAGAGGTGAGAAGCCTTTGACAAATTAAGATAAAAAATTTAAGCAATAGTTTTCTGAAAAATGTTATATGATAAAAAAGAATAATTAATTTTTTCTTTTCGTTAACGGAAGATTTACACTTCAGTTACAGTTAAATGATGATGTATTACAGAGCATATATATTTCCATTTGAATAAGCATTTTCAATTAATTTGAGTATATTCACAATATTAGTTATTATTTCAAGTTATGACTTAGTTATATTACTTCAAAAAAATTTCAAAGTTGATCCAAATGTTTTACGAAAGAATATTCGAAGTTTGCCTTTCCAGTGTAATTCGTTGTGCTTTTTTTTTGAAGATAAAAATAAATAATTTTATTAATTTTCTACATTGTTTATATTTTGTATACACAAGCGAAAAGCACATTGAAATAAATGTGATAAGAAAAACAGTTGATTAATATTTAAATCGCATTTTTAAATTTTAAAATGTTTTATACATCTGCAAAAGTGTTGCATATTATAAATTAAAAACTGAAGATTCCTTTCATCTAGTTTAAATGTCAGTATGTAATATGGAAACAAGATATAAATAACTAAAACTTCTGATAAAATGCCCAAGTATTTCTAACAGAAAAACACTTTATTTTTAAAAAAATAAACTAATGATTAAACAGAAGTTATTAAACAGCTAAATTAATCTTAATTAAGACCATTTCCGATATTAAGTACTATTGCGCCACTTCTTCAACTAAGGAAGAAAAAAAAAAAAAAAAAGAATTGCTACACAGATCCGATAGCTTTGTGGTTTTCCAGATGATGTAATACAATAAATAATGCGATACAAAAACCTGCTTTTTTATCTAGGTAGCCATGAGACATAAAAAAAATTTAAAAAGAAAAGGCACTCGAAATTGTTAAAGATGTGTTACCGCTTTTCTTATACCCTGACTAACAAGGACTTCTGAATATCATTACTTACTGTTTCCCTCTAAGTCCTTTAATTAAGAGCGAGAAAAGTAACAGAAGAAAACATTAAAAAGTTTCTTGGAGGAAATGAAGTAGGCAACAAAAGATTTCTGTCCCTTGGTGGTCTTGCTACGAATATACGAATAAAGGGAAAAAAAATTTATGAAACTTAATTAAATTGAATGCGTTCGATACGTTAACAACTTCATTTAAAAGTCCAAATTTTATACCTTGTAGTTTAATTTTTTTTTTTCTCTCTTTACCTCTTTTTTTTTATCCATTTTCCCTTTTAGTTCTGTGTCTCCATTTGTGAATGCATGAAATTAAAAAAGGAAAAGCAGCGTTAAGATTTGAATAAAAGGTAATTGCACCCCTCAATTGCATAGATGAAAATTTTTTTGTTCTAATCTCAAGAGACAAAGCTGAACGACTCTGAGAATCCGAATTAAAGATTTGTCAGGTATTCTTCTTATTTGGAACGGAACGAGGGAAAGAAAACGATGTTTTTTTCTCAAAGTCCAGAGAAAATTAATTTCTTCCATAGAAGAAAAAAAAAGGGATAAAAAATTAAACATCGGACAATTCAATCCCGAAAATACCCTTTGTAAATTAAAGTATTTACGAGCTAAATATTCTTTTCAAGTAGCTCAATTCGAACGGCATGACAACCCTTTTTCTGAGTGGTTTTAGAAGCATTTGGATAATTAATATATCGGAACATCAAATCGTTTGGTGATTGAAAGTTTCCTTCCTGTTTGGGCTAATTCGAATAAAATTATTTATCATTTTCAAGAGGTGAAAAGTTTTTGAAAATTAAGATGAAAATTTTATTTTATACAATTTTAAGCAATAGTTTTCTGAAAAATGTTGTCTAGTGGTTCATAGACTTTATGACGCAAAGGCCAGAAGCCATCCATCAGCTGATGAATGATGTTGCGCAGCAACCCCATCCTAAAAACGATCACAACCCCAGGCTCTCGCACCGTGCACACGTGCTGCCCGAACAAACATTGGCACTACGCCCCCACACGTGGGTTGCTTTATTAATAAATCAAAAAGTTACATCAAGTAGGCACAAAATGGTAATGTGAAACAACAAAAACATTCTGCACAAAATATATACAATTATTAAAAGGAATAAAGAAAAATAAAAGGAAAATAAAAGAAAAAAAATAGTTCTTGGTTATACAGTTCATTTGTAAATTAGTTCTATTAGTGGCAAACACTCGGGTCACTACGTATTCTCTACTTGCAGTAAGGCGTGCAGTTTTTCTTTCATGATACACCTGCATGCCCGTTTGTCCATTTTATTGACAGAAGTTGCAGAGTGTTTTTGCATGAAGTTCTTAGGGAAGAACTTTTCTTATCTCTGTCCATTGTTTACATTTAAACAATATGTAGTTTATCATCTTCTTCTGCTCCGCAGAGGCAGACAGGGTTACCGTTAAAAAATCTACTTTGATGTGCTTATTGCTCCGTGACCGGTAAAAAATTTGATATGAATGTTGTCTGGTGAAAAAACCAATTTCACTATTAATAAAGTGTTTTTACAAAAAGTTCTTTTCGTTATCGGAATTTTTGCACTTCAGGTTACGATTACAATGAAGAAGTATTATAAAGCATTTAAATTTTCAATTGAATAAGTATTTTCAATTAGTTTGAGTGTATTCAATATATTATTTATTAAATAAACTTATTACTTTAAAACAAATTTAAAAGTTTAGTCCAATATTTTACGAAAGAATATTTGAAGCTTTCCTTTCCAGTGAAACCCATGGTGTTTATTTGAAGATAAAAATAAATAATTTTATTAATTAATTATTTTAATTATATTTTTATATACACAAGCTCAAAGCACATTGAAGTAAATATGATAAGGGGAAAAAGTTTTTCGAAGTTACAAAATAGTTTATTAATATTTAAATCAGATTCTAAAACTTAAGTTTTAATTTATGATATACAAAACTTTTACAGATGTATAAAACGATATTTAAGATTCCTTTCATCTAGTTTAAATGTCAGTATGTAATATAGCACTAAGTTTTAAATAACAAAACAGTCTGATAAAATCACGAGTATTTTTAAAAGGACAACATTTTAAGAAAATAAACTAATGGTTAAATAGAACTTATTAAATAGTTAAATTAATCTTAATTAAGACCACTTCCGATAATAAGTGCTATTGCCATCCCTTTTTTAAACTCAGGAAAAAAAAAGAAATACTACACAGATCCGATTGCTCTAGGGCATTTCCAGATGATGTAACACAATAAATAATACGATACAAAAATCATTTTTTTTTATCAACGTAGCCACGAGACATAAAAATCTTTTAGAAAAAAGCACTCGAAATTGATAAAGATGTGTTACCGCTTTTCTTATACCCCGACTAACAAGGACTTCTGAATATCATTACTTACTGTTTCCCAAGTAAGTCCTTTAATTAAGAGCGAGAAAAGTAACAGAAGAAAACATTAAAAAGTTCCTTGGATAAAAAAAGGGATAAGCCAACCAAAGATTTCTGTCCCTTGGCGGTCTTGCAACATTATATGAAAAAAAGGAAAATATCTATGAAACTTAATTAAATTGAATGCGTCCAATACGTTAACAACTTCATTTAAGAAGTCCAAATTTTATACCTTGTAGTTGTATTTTTTATTTCTTTCCTTTCTTTTTTTTATCCATTTTCCTTTTAGATCTGTGTTTCCATTTGTGAATGCATAAAATTAAAAAAAAAGGAAAAGCAGTGTCAAGGTTTGAATAAAGTAGTAATTGCACCCCTCAATGAACATTTTGTTCTAATCTCAGGAGACAAAGCTGAACGACTCTAACAATTCGAATTAAAGATTTGTCAGCGTATTCTTCTTATTTAAACATAAAGAAGGAAAGAAAAAAAGGATGTTGCTTTTTTTTTCTCAATGTCCAAAGAAGATTAATTCCTGCCTTAGAAGAAAAAACGGATAAAAATTAAACATCGGACAATCCAATCCGAAAATACCCTTTATAAATTAAAGTATTTACGAGCTAAAGATTTTTCAAGTTACACATTTAGAACGACTTGAAAGGTACTCTCTTTTCTGAGTGGTGGAGTTTTAGAAGCATTCGGATAATTAGTATATTCGAACATTAAATCGTTTGGTGGTTGAAGGTTTAACTTCCTGTTTTGGTTAATTCGAAATAAATTACTTATCGTCTTCAAGAGGTGAGAAGTCCTTGGAAATTAAGATAAAAATTTTAAGCAAGAATTTTCCGAAAAATGTTATCTGGTAAAAAAGATAATTAATTTGACTATAAATAAAGTTTTTTACTTAAGATATTTTCGTTAACGGTAGTTTTGCACTTCAGTTATGGTTACAATGAAGAAGTCTTATAAATAATTTAAATTTTCATTTGAATAAGTATTTTTAATTAGTTTGGGTATATTCAACATATTATTTATTAAATAAATTTATTACTTCAAAACAAACTTTAAAGTTTGGTAGAATGTTTCATAAAGGGATATTTGAAATTTCCCTATCCAGTGAAATTCGTGGTGTTTATTTGAAGATAAAAATAAATATATTAGTTGTTTTAATTTAATTTTATATACATAAGCTCAAATCGCATATAAATAAACGTGATAAGGAAAAAAAAAAACGTTTAAACTAGAAATTGCAAAATAGTTTATTAATAGTTAAATTGGATTCTAAAAACTTAAAAGCGTTTTATACATTTATAAAAGTGCTGTATATCATAAATTATAAACTTAAAATTCCTATCATCTAGTTTAAATGTTAGTATGCAATATGCACAAAGTTATAAATAACAAAACAGTCTGATAAAATGCACAAGAATTTCTAAAAAGAAAACCCTTTTATTTTTAAATCAAATAATCTATTGGTTTAAAAGAAGTTATTAAACAGTTAAATTAATTTTAATTAAGACCCTTCCGATATCAAGTGCTGTTGCGCCACTTTTTCAACTCAGGAAAAAAAAAAAAAGAATTGCTACACGGATCCGACAGCTCTAGCGTATTACTAGATGATGTAATAAAATAAATAATACGATACAAAAACCTGCTTTTTATCTAAAGGTAGCCACGAGACATAAAAAAATTAAAAAAAAAAAAAAAGGCACTCGAAATTGATAAAGATGTGTTACCGCTTTTTTCTTATACCCCGACTAACAAGGACTTCTGAATATCATTACTTACTGTTTCCCAAGTAAGTCCTTTAATTAAGAGCGAGAAAAGTAACAGAAGAAAACATTAAAAAGTTCCTTCGGAAAAAAAAGAAGAAGAAGCCAACCAAAGATTTCTGTTCCTTGGTGGTCTTGCTACATTATACGAAAAAATGGGGAAAAATCTATGAAACTTAATTAAATTGAATGCGTCCGATACGTTAACAACTTCATTTAAGAAGTTCAAATTTTATTCCTTGTAGTTGTATTTTTTATCTCTTTTCTTCTTTTTTTCATCCATTTTCCCTTTTAGCTCTGCGTCTGCATTTGTGAATGCATAAAATTAAAAAAAAAAAAAAAATGAAAAATCAGCGTCAAGATTTGAATAAAGTAGTAATTGCACCCCTCAATTTCAGCGATAAAATTTTTGTTCTAATCTCAAGAGAACAAAGCTGATCGACTCCGAGAATCCGAATTAAAGATTTGTCAGCGTATTCTTCTTATTTAGAAAGGAACGAAGGAAAGAAAAAGGATATCGCCTTTTTTTTTTTCAATATTTTTTTTTCTTAGGAAAAAAAGGAAAAAAATTAAACATCGGACAATCCAATCCGAAAATAGCCTTTGTAAATTAAAGTATTTACGAGATAAACATTCTTTTCAAGTAGCACAAATTGAATGGCTTGAAAGGCTTCCTTTTTCTGTGTGGTGAAGTTTTAGAAGCATTTGGATAATTAGTATATCGGAACGTTAAATCGTTTGGTGGTTGATTGTTTAACTTCCTGTTTTGGTTAATTCGAATTAAATTATTTATCGTTTTCAAGAGGTGAGAAGTTTTTGTAAATTAAAATAAAAATTTTACGATAAACGTTTTAAGCAATAGTTTTCTGAAGAATATAATCTGGTAAAAAATAATTAATTTTACTATTAATAAAGTTTTTGTACATAAGTTCTTTGCGTTATCGGAAGATTTGCACTTCAGTGACGATTTACAGTGAGGAATTTCTATAAAGCATTCAAATTTCCATTTGAATGAGCATTTTCAATTAATTTGAGTGTATTCAACATATTATTTATTAAATAAACTTATTATTTCAAAACAAATTTGAAAGTTTAGTCGAATGTTTTATGACGGAATATTTGAAGTTTTCCTTTCTAGTGAAACTCGTGTTGTTTATCTGATGATAAAAATAAATATTTTTATTAGTTAGAAATAAACGTGATAAGGAAAAAATGTTTTTCCTATTTACAAAATAGTTTATTAATATATAAATCAAATTTTAAAAACCTAAAAGCGTTTTATACATCTATAAAAGTGTTGTATATCATAAATTAAAAACTTAAGATTACTTTCATCTAGTTTAAATGTCAGTATGTAATATGGCACAAAGTTATAAATAACCAAACAGCTTGATAAGATGTATAAATTTCAAAAGGAAAATACTTTAGTTTTTTCATAAAAATAATCTACTGGTTAAACACAAGTTATTAAACTGTTAAATTAATCTTAATTAACTACTTCCGATATCAAGTGCTATTGTGCCATTTTTTTAGCTTAAGGAAAAAAATAAAAAGAATTGCTACACAGATCCGATAGCTCTAGGGTATTTCAGATGATGTAATACAATAAATAATACGATACAAAAATCTTTTTTTATCTTAAGGTAGCCACGAGCCATAAATTAAAAATTTAAAGAAAAAAGGTACTCGAAATTGATAATGTGTTACCGCTTTTCTTATACCCCGACTAACAAGTACTTCTGAATATCATCACTTACTGTTTCCCAAGTAAGTCCTTTAATTAAGAGCGAGAAAAGTAACAGAAGAAAACATTAAAAAGTTCCTTCGGAAAAAGAAGAAGAAGCCAACCAAAGATTTCTGTCCCTTCGTGGTTTTGCTACATTATACGAAAAAAGGGAAAAATCTATGAAACTTAATTAAATTGAATGCTTCCGATACGTTAACAACTTTATTTAAGAAGTCCAAATTTTATACCTTTTAGTTGCATTTTTTTTATATCTTTTTCTTTTTTTTTTATCCGTTTTCCCTTTTAGTTCTGTGTCTCCATTTGTGAATGCATCAAATTAAAAGAAAAAAGCAGCGTCAAGATTTGAATAAAGTAGTAATTGCACCCCTCAATTGCAGCGATGAAGATTTTTGTTCTAATCTCAGGAGAACAAAGCTGAACGACTTTGAGAATTCGAATTAAAGATTTGTCAGCAGATTCTTCTTATTTAGAACGGAACGCAGGAAAGAAAAAAATATGTTGCCTTTTTTTTTCTTAATGTCCAGAGAAGATTAATTTCTTCCTTAGAAGAAAAAAAAAGGGATAAAAAAAAAAAATTAAACATCGGACAATCTCATCCGAAAATACCCTTTATAAATTAAAGTATCTAAGAGCTAAATATTCTTTTCAAGTGGCACATTTCGAAAGGCTCTCTTTTTCTGAGTGGTGGAGTTTTAGAGGCATTTGGATAATTAGTATATCTTAACGTTAAATCGTTTGGCGGTTGAATGTTTAACTTCCTGTTTCGGTTGATTCGAATTAAATTATTTATCTTATTCAAGAGGTGAGAAGTTTTTGAAAATTAAGATGAAAAACTTTACGGTAAACATTTTAAGTAGTAGTTTTCTTAAAAATATTATCTAGTAAAAAAAAATAATAATTTCAATATTAATAAAGTTTCTTTTTACAAAAGATCTTTTCTTTATCGGAATTTTTGCACTTCAGTTACTATCAAAGTGAAGAAGTATTATAAAGGTATTTAACTTTTCATTTGAATAAGTATTTTCAATTACTTTGAGGGTGTTCAACATATTATTTATTAAATAAATTTATTACTTCAAAACAAATTCGGACTGTTTAGTCGAATGTTTAACGAAAGAATATGTGAATTTTTCTTTTCCTGTGAAATTCGTGATGTTTATTTGATAACAAAAATAAATATTTTTATTAATTTTCCATTTTAATTATATTTTATATACACAAGCTCAAAATAAATTGAAATAAATGTGATAAAAAAAGGATTTTTTGAAGTTGCAAAATAATTCATTAATATTTAAATCGGTTTCTAAAAACTTTAAATACATTTATAAAAGTGTTGTATATCCTGAATTAAAAGATTGATTACTTTCATCTAGTGTAAAGGTCAGTACGTTATATGGCACAAAGTTATAAATAACAAAACAGTCTGATAAAATGCACAAGTATCTCTAAAAGGAAAATACTTTTAGTTTTAAAAAATATTCTAGTGGTTAAACAGAAGTTTTTAAACAGTTAAATTAATCTTAATTAAGACCACTTCCGATACCAAGTGCTATTGCGCCACTTTTTCAACTCAGGAAAAGCAAAAAAGAATTGCTACGCAGATCCGACAGCTCTAGGGTATTTTCAGATGATGTAATACAATAAAAATACAATACAAAAACTGTTTTTTTTTTTTTTTATCTAAAGGTAGCCACGAGACATAAAAAAAAAAAAAAGCACTCGAAATTGGTAAAGATGTGTTACAGCTTTTCTTATACCCCGACTAACAAGGACTTCTGAATATCATTACTTACTGTTTCCCAAGCAAGTCCTTTAATTAAGAGCGAGAAAAGTAACAGAAGAAAACATTAAAAAGTTCCTTGGATAGAAAAAAAAAGGATAAGCCAACCAAAGATTTCTGACCCTTGGTGGTCTTGCTACATTATACGAAAAAGCAAAAAAATCTATGAAGCTTAATTAAATTGAATGCATCCTATACGTTAACTTCATTGAAGAAGTCAAAATTTTATACCTTGTAGTTGTAATTTTTTTTATCTCCTTTTCTTTTTTTATCGGTTATCCTTTTTTACTTCTCTGTCTCCATTTGTGAATGCATGAAATTAAAAAGAAAGAAATAGCAGCGTCAAGACTTGAATAAAGTAGTAATGCACCCCTCAATTGCAGCGATGGAAATTTTTGTTCTAAACTCAGGAGACAAAGCTGAACAACTCTGAGAAGTCGAATTAAAGATTTGTCAGCGCATTCTTCTTGTTTAGAACGGAACGAAAGGAAAGAAAAAGGAATGTTGCCTTTTTTTTTTTCTCAATGTCCAGAGAAGATTAATTTCTTCCTATGAAAAAAAAAGGATAAAAAATTAAACATCGGACAATACATTTAGAAAATACCCTTTGTAAATTAAAAGTATTTACGAGCTAAATATTCTTTTCAAGTAACACATTTCAAACGGCATAAAAAGGCCTCCTTTTTCTGAGTGGTGGAGTTTTAGAAGCATTTGGATAATTAGTATATCGCAACGTTAAATCGCTTGGCGGTTGAAAGTTTAACTTCCTGTTTTTAGTTAATTTGAATTAAATTATTTATCGTTTTCAAGAGGTGAGAAGTTAAGATGAAAATTTGAAGCAATAGTTTTCTGAAAAATGTTGTCTGGTAAAAACGATAATAAATTTCACTATTAATAAAGTTTTTTTCATAAGATCTTTTCGTTATAGGAAATTTTGCCCTTCAGTTTCGGTTACAGTGAAGACATCTTATAAAGCATTTGAATTTCCATTTGAATAAGTATTTTCAGTTAGTTTGAGTGTTTTCGACATATTATTTATTACTTCAAATTATTACCTATTTTTATTACTTTAAACGAAATTTGAACAGTTGAACCGAACATTTTATGAAAGAATATTTGAAGTTTTCCTTTCCAGTGAAACTCATGGTGCTTTTAGAAGATAAAAATAAATAATTTACTGTTTTAATTATATTTTATATAAGCTAAAAGTTTTGTAAAGGAATATTTGAAGTTTTCCTCTCCAGTGTCACTCGTGGCGACTTTTTGAAGAGAAAAATATTTTTATGAATATTCAATTTTAATTATACTTTTATACACATAAGCTCAAAGAACATTGCAATCAATGCGATATGGAAAAAAAGCGTTTTTGGAAGTTTTAAAATAGTTTATTAATATTTTAATTGTATTCAAAAACTTAAAAGCATTTTATACATCTATAAAAGCATTGTATATCATGAATTAAATATTTAAGAATCCTTTCATCTAGTTTAAATGTCAGTATGTAATATGGTACAAAATTATAAATAACAAAACAGTCTGTTAAAATGTACAAGTCCTTCTAAAAGAAAAATACTTTTAGTTTTTCAAAATAATCTAATGGCTAAACAGAAGTTATTAAACAGTTAAATTAATCTTAATTAAGACCACTTCCGATATCAAGTGCTATTGCGCCACTTTTCAACTCAGGAAAAGAAAAAAAAGAATTACTACACAGTTCCGATAGCTCAAGGGTATTTCAGATGATGTAATAGAATAAATAATACGACCCAAAAACCTGCTTTTTTTTTTTAACAAGCTAGCCACGAGACATAAAAAAAAATGTAAAGAAAAAAAGGTACTCGAAATTGATAAAGATGTGTTACCGCTTTTCTTATACCCCGACTAACAAGGACTTCTGAATATCACTACTTACTGTTTCAAAGTAAGTCCTTTAATTAAGAGCGAGAAAAAGTAACAGAAGAAAACATTAAAAAGTTTCTTCGGAAAAAAGAAGAAGAAGCCAACCAAAGATTTCTGTCCCTTGGTGGTCTTGCTACATTATACGAAAAAAAGGGAAAAAATCTATGAAACTTAATTAAACTGAATGCGTCCGATACGTTAACAACTTCATTTAAGAAGTACAAATTTTATACCTTGTAGTTGTAATTTTTTGTCACTTTTATTATTTTTTATTTGATCCGTTTTCCCTTTTAGTTCTGTGTCTCCATTTGTGAATACATAAAATTAAAAAAAAAAAAAGATAAATCAGCGTCCAGATTTGAATTGTACCCCTCAATTGCAGCGATGAAATTTTTGTTCTAATCTCAAAGGAGACAAAGCTGAACGACTCTGAGAATTCGAATTAAAGATTTGTCAGCGTATTCTTCTTATTTAGAACGGAACGAAAGAATGAAAAAGGGATGTTGCTGTTTTCTCAATGTCCAGGGAAGATTAATTTCTTCCTTGAGAAAAAAAAAGGGATAAAAAAATTAAACATCGGAAAATCAATCCGAAAATACCCTTCGTAAATTAAAGTACTTACGAGCTAAATATTCTTTTCGAGTAGCACATTTCGAACGGCATGGAAGGCCCTCCTTTTTCTGAGTTGTGGAGTTTTAGAAGCATTTGGATAATTAGTGTATTGGAACGTTAAATCGTTTGGTGGTTGAAAGTTTAACTTCCTGTTTAGATTAATTCGAATTACATTATGTATCGTTTTCAAGAGGTGAGAAATCTTTGAAAATTAAGATAAAAATTTTAAGCAACAGTTTTCAGAAAAATAATATTTGATAAAAAAAAAAAAAACATTTTAAGATTATTAAGTTTTTAATTTATAAGTTTTTAATTATTAAGTTTTAATTTATAAGTTTTTAATTATTAAGTTTTTAAGTAAATTTCTTTTCGTTATCGGAAGTTTTGCACTTCAGTTACGATTACAGTGAAGACGTTTTATAAAGCATTTAAATATCCATTTGAATAAGCATTTTCAATTAGTTTGAGTGTATTCAACATATTAGTCATTACTTCAAATTATTACTTAGTTAAGTTACTTCAAATCAAATTTGAAAGTTTAGTCGAATATGTGAAATTTTTTTCCTTTCTAGTGAAACTAGCTGTGTTTATTTTAAGATAAAAATGAAAAGTTTTTGATTTTCTACTTTAATTATATTTTATATTCACGAGCTTAAAGCACATTGAAATAATTGTGATAAGAAAAAGCATTTTCGAAGTTGCAATATAGTTTATTAATATTTAAAACGGATTCTAAACACTTATATAACCTTCTTCATCTGTATTATGGCATTTTATATATCCATAAAAGTGTTGTATATCATAAATTAATCCTTTCATATAATTTAAATGTCAGTATATAATATGGCACAAAGTTATAAATAACAAAATATTCTGATATAATGCACAATTGTTTCTAAAAAAAAACACCTTTATTTTTTTTTAAAAATAATCTAATGGTTCAACAGAAATTATTAAACAGTTAAATTAATCTTAATTAAGACCACTTCCGATATCGATTTCTCAGAAATTTTAAAATAACGTTTTTATTAATAGACATCTGAAAATCTCCGTTCTTGGTGTGAATTGCATGTGTGAATCTAGTTTATATTTTTAATTTTTATTTCTTTGTAAATGATAATTTGTAATAATTAGAGCACTGTGTATAATACTTAGAAATAAAAATTAAAGTGTTCCCATGAGCTTGAAAGTCTCTTCTTGAATGCGTTATAATTCTTTATAGGCCGAAACGTTAGAAAGTGGAAATATTTTACTGTTCTTAAAATAGCTGTAACAGCATCTCTGTTAAAAGATATTACTGTACTCATAACTGTAAT
Organism: Caerostris extrusa; assembly: GCA_021605095.1. Classification (NCBI taxonomy): domain Eukaryota; kingdom Metazoa; phylum Arthropoda; class Arachnida; order Araneae; family Araneidae; genus Caerostris; species Caerostris extrusa. The sequence continues at coordinate 54,097 of BPLR01001090.1, forward strand.
AGTTTCTCCGTTAAAAAGCCTTTTTTTAGTTCTCAAAATAGTTACAATATTGGAGTTGGTAATAAATTAAAATTTTTTTAATTATTTTAAAATTTATATATTTTTAGTTTTTAAAAGAAAAGGGACTTAGTTATCTATTTGTTTAAGGTAAAAAAATGTAAATAATTTCATAGCCCCCAAATTTTTTTATTGATATTTATAAAATCAGCGTTATTAGTTAAGAACACAATACTGTTTTAATCTATCATATTATTTTAATTTACAGATATTTTAACAGCAATTAGCATAAGTTTGCATTGAAAGAACAACAGCATCAAACTATATTCTCCTATAAACTTTTTGCTCGGTATTTTTCCCTAAATATTACTTCTTTAGTTTGTTTAGAAACTCCTTTGTCTTACGAAAATAATGTTCAGACTATTCATTTAAACATTCCATTAACAACTCTCAACGTCTTAATATGAAAGATTTCTTTCAGATAATGTCTTGAGAGTACTCCTTCTGAAATGTAAATCCCCCATTGTCAAGAATGTTCATGGATATTTTTAAAGCAATACATCCTTGCCATCTTAATTAGCTTTTTAAAAACTTTTTTATCTTGATGGAGTTTTGATGTTTAACAATGAACAAAACATGAATAGGAATTGTATACACGCTATTTTTTTTAACGGCATTTTTATTAATTGTACCTAGAGCGTGACATATTGAAGTGGATGATTTTCTGTATTCTGCAGTGAAAACGAACCTCTTTTAATTACTTTTAACTTCTAAAAAGAACATGGTAAATATAGGAAATCTAATTCTGTCAAAATAAATATGTAACTTAAGCTTTTAATGTCCGCAGAGATTTTTTAATGTTAATTTTATTATTCGTAATTACAGAACTTTTAACCATTTAAGTATTAACTTTTCAACTTACTTAAGTATTAACTTTCAATAACTTTTCAACTTTTGGTTCTATGAAAAAGGATTACTTTTCTTAAAAAAAAACACCGATCATTTATAAATTGTGAAAAAGCATGTAAAAGTTAAAAAGCAGTTCAAGAAATCACATTTATGCTTGATAACACGCAATTTTTAAACTGTAGAAGTAAGATAACACTATTTAATTTGATTAGATAATTACAAAAGGGCCTGTTGGCCAAGTGAAAAGCGATGTGACGCTCAGTGCCACAAAATTTCGCTTTCAGTCCCGGTGTGCTATGGATATTCGTAGTGGTTTGGAATCTACTTTAAACAGTAGGTCCCGTTCTAACACGATTGTAGACTGTAGGGCGGACGTCCAATACCATATGAAAATATCTTCTGTATCATATCTTCATATCTTCCAATAGGCTCAGAAACATATTCTATAATAACAAATATTCTGAGACTTTTATAATTTGTATAGGATAAATTGTTTTATAAAACAGTTATAATAAAATTTTTATAATTGTTTTTTTATAAAACAGTTATGAAAGTATTAAAAGGAAATTTTATCTCTCAGTAATGCAAGGATATCTTTTTTTAAGCAGTGATTTGTTATAATCAAAATGATGTAATTAGATTGGCTTTATTTAAACGTTTTTTTAGTTCTTAAATGTCCAGTGAAGGACAATTTCATTATCTTTGAAATGAATTTTAATTCTCTAATAATTTCATTACCTAGTTTTTTTAATGAAAACTTGGCAACAAATTTTTTTCATAATTTCATTTGTCTGTCATATACAAAAGGAAACATAGTCTAGATTGGTAACCTTGTTGATTAATATTGTCCTTGTTGATTAATGTAGCCCAATATAATGATTCCCAAAGTATATCATTGTTGGGTTAGAAAAAGTTATGTGATTAAGTGAAAATACTTGAAACAGGTGAGATTAATGTACTTTAAAATTTAGAGGGCACAAGAATCAAAGATTAAGTTCGACGGCTATGAGGTGTGTAAAGCTTTTCTTTTAGATAGTCAGCCTTTTGGCGGGAGGTTTTTAATTTTCCCTCCTATGAAAGGATATATATATATATATATATATATATACATACATACATACGTACATACATAAAAGTCCTCAAGTCAGTATGTCTTCCTCCCATTCACCTGCCCATGGGTGTTTATACATTAAACATGTAGTCCACCACAAACCGCAAACTATCCAATAACTAAATTTTCACATTAATGTTCAAGATAAGCAACGTAAACCCTAGATCGGTAAGTAAGACCAATAAACTGCAGATCGGTAAGTAAGCATGATGAACCATGGTTCGGTTGGAGAAGACAAGAGTGGAGCAAAAATGTGACTCATAGGGTATGTTTGTTCTTTTGGCATCATGGACCATTGAAATGCTGGCTCTTTTTTGAGTATTTTTTTTTTTTTTAAGATTAAATGACCAAATTTCAAGTCGTGACACAATGGTAACATGCCCAGTTAACATGCAAGAGGGTTTAGGTTTGATTCTGGTGGCAGCATACGTTTTAGTCATTACTTACAGAAACCAGGTTTATGGTAATTGTGACAACGTGTGTAAGACATCTCAGTCTAAATCCTGGTGAGAACTTTCCGGGTTTATCTCAGGATAAATGGTAGTAGATAGTGGAGATTTATTACGGTTTTTATTAGAAGGATTATTTATGTTGGAGAGTTATCCATAAAAGCCCTATCGAAGGCACTGTCCACCAACTCATCACCCATCGGTTGGCTGTTTGTGTACAACAGTGGAAAAAGAGGTCCACAGATGTCCACAAAAATATTCAAGAAAAAGCGTAACTGAGCTCAAAGCTTGACAAGCTAGTAAATCACAAAATTTTCATGCTCATCTTTTACGTTCCTGCTAAAGATGAGCTCGTTAAACCACAGGCCAGTAAGTCCTTCCATTGAGTTTGAGAAGTTGGGGAAGAGGGGGGATTAGAAGGTGTGATCCACACCGAGAGGATGTTTTGTCACCAGGATCCATTGAAATTTTGGTTCCTTTTGAAATTCCCTTCGCTGGTTAATGGACCAAATGTATAGATCTGCTTTGGAAACAGCAACAAACAATGCTCGGCAGCTATAAATAATACAATTCCGCATATCATGCATAACACGCGGAAATTCTTCTCATAATAGACAGATTTTTATTGTCCCGATGCAATTATTTAAGCCGAAGATCAATATCGACATTCCACGTTGCTTTGCGTCTTAAAAGCATTCGTGTACGAAACACTGAATAAAACGTATTCTATCGCAAAATAAACTGTAGCAGCATTTTTATTAGAAGCCAACTGTGTAATTCCACGTCGAGGGTTATGATTTTAACGTTTTAGTGTGTAAGAGCAACCCCTTTTTTTTCTTTCATTCTGAGGGTTGCGTGGAGGAAGGGATCCCGGACATTTATTCGGGGCCAGACACTCTCTGATCCAGGATAAGAGGCCCGGATAGGGCAGAGTAATCCCATATGTGTGTCTGTGGCTCATAAACCACGCAGTTCGGGAAAAGATTTTATGCACTTGAAAAAGAAACGGAGCAAAACGTGTCTCTTCCGATTTTCAAGTGTGATATTATTTTCTGAACGAATGAATAGCGACTTTTTTTCTTTCTTTTCTTTTCGTGAGAGCTGGATTTTCTTTTCTTTACTCACAAAATAGTCTCCTTTTGTAGGATTTCGTATCAAAACAACAAAATTATGGATGCGAATGTCCTTTTTTTTTATTTGTGTTTAGAAACAATCCTTTCTATGGAAGTTTTAAGTGAAAATAAGAAATATGATTTGATTATTAATTTTTATATTTCGTGAGCATTTGGATGAAATGTAGAGTGAAGAGTTATTGCTTTGTGTGCTATTAATGCTTTTTCCATGAAGATTTAAATAAATAATGTTTTAAATATGAGTAAAAAAATACTCTGTGTCCAATAGTTTTTTTTATCAATTATATTTAAATTTTTGTGTTGTTTATTATCCCACATGGATGACTCAGAAAAAGTCCAAGAACCAGCGAACCCATCAGACCTTCTTGTTATTACATTATAATTTCCGTTATCAATGGCGTTTTAGTTTCTAGACATATCAAGTCAAAAAATTACAAGATTGAAAAATGTTTGTTTCAATTCTTTGAATCCATTTCTTAAGCAGTTCTAAACAGATTCTTTTCAAAAAATAAACACCTATAAAATACACTTCTAATTTAACACATAAAGAGGATATAAATTTAGGTTAAAGATCGAGTAAAAGTATTGAAAGAACTGAATGTTTCGGAATTCCTCTCCGACCTGAGACACTGGGGAATAGCTTCCGGAGTAAAAGTATCACCGTTAAGCCCTTGGGAAATCTTGTCTTTTCTCGCAGCTGCCTTTTTTGAAATAAATTCCTGAAAATTGAGTACCCTGAAAGGAAATATAGTATTGCAGTTATGGTTAAGCATTTACATCTTTTTTTAAAAGACATGCCATCATGAATTTTTGTTTATTTGTTTTGTTACTGTTATGAGATATCTCTTAACAATGCTCGGTGGGTCATGGAAACCGTAAGATGGTGGTTAAAACAGAAACCATTTTAAAATGGAGTTTCAATTTCGTAAAGTGGATACTCAGACAATGAGGAAAACAATTTATGAATGAGGTCTGTATTTTGTAATTGTCTAATTTGCTGCCTATTACCCTGAGTGGCTATTTTTCAATTTCTTGTTTTATTCGAGCATTTATGTGATCTGTCAGATTTATGAACAAAAACTATCTACAATAGGCGAAAAGGAAAATATATCCGACAGGAAAATATATAATTATTTGCTGGCATATATCAGGAAAATATATAATTATTTGCTGGTAATGGGGAAAATAATTATCTGTTGGAAAAAAACATTATAATTGTTGACATGAATAATCTGTGTATAATTTTCACTAATGGTATGAGGTACAGAAGTACATAACGTGTATAAATTCACTCATGTCCATAAATTAAGGATAATTCAGAATCACACAGAAATTGAACTCTAAAATAAAATTTCACCTGTAGAATTATCACACACATCTTGAAGAAGAATATGCAAATTACAGGAAACCACCAGATGGCCCGGATAGTACGTCAAAATGACGAGAGTGTAAGAGAGGGGTATATAAGGGAATGGTGGCAAAGAAGTAAAATTGTTCACAAGCACTTTAAAAGCCTTTCAGTGCAATAACCGCATAGTTATGGCACAAAGGAACCATTTGGATGATTTTTTACGATGCAGAATTATCGGACAACTGGAATGTGGACGTACCCAGCTGGAAGTATCCGAGGAACTTGAATCGCCCAGAGTGTCATCTCCAGGCTTTGGCAACGATTCCAAGATTATGGTAATGTGAGTAGATGTTAGAGCACAGGTCACCCCCGAGTTACAACGCCGAATGAGGACCGGTATTTAGCACTTACTGCCAAAAGAAAAACAGACGGAGCACAGCATCAGACCTGTCTCGTCAGATCTCTTCAGCTACCGGTACGACAGTTTCAAGGCAGACCGTGTACAGACGCTTAGGGCACATTGGTCTATATGCTCGTAGGCCTGTCAGATATGTTCCACTTACCGCAACTCACTGTCGCCAGCGATTAACCTGGAGTACAGAGCATGCATTGTGGACACCGCAACAGTGGTCTTGTCTGATGTTTTTCGACGAGTCCAGGTTTAGCTTGCAGTCTGATTCTCGCCGGACTTTCATATGGAGAGCGCCAGGTACCCGTTACCACCAAGAGAACACCATTGAACGACACCGTTACGGTGGTGCAGGATGGGGAGGAATTATTCTGGTTCCAGAACTGATCTGCATATTCAGAGTGTAACGATGACAGGCCACATCTATCGGGATGTCATTCTGGAACAACCTGTACGTTTGTTTCGTGCCGCCATGGGTGCTGAATTTCTCTTTATGGATGACAACGCCCGTCCTCACCGTGCTTTAACATTGTAGGCGAATGCCTTCAATTGGAGGATATCACCCTTATGGATTGGCCAGCATACTCACTGGACTTGAACCAATAGAGCATGTGTGGGATATGCTTGGCCGACGAATTGCAGCCGTCAACCCCCTCCCACCTGTCAACCGGAACTTGGAGGGCATTGCTTGATGAGTGGTGTGATATTCCCCAAAATCAGATTGATAATTTGATACCAGCATTCCTAGGCGTTGTAAGGCCTGTATTGCATCGTCCGGGAGACATACTCCGTATTAACCAACATACTAACCATGTTATACTGTTTTTTGTAAATAGGTTCTTTTTTGAAATTTGCTCCATTGAGTAAAAATCAATTTTTATTAATTATGTCAAACATATAGCATCATTTTTGCTCTTTACCTTTTGTTTAATAAATAGACTTTACAAATAAGTCAAATTTGTTTTTGCTTCTGTCTCTTTCTTTGCCTGAACTTCATTATCCTTTATTTATGGGCATGAGTGTAGTTCATTTGTTTTAACTTTAGCAATGGGCTTTTTCTTCAAAGATTGTTGTAAATACTTCCAGATTGCATCACTATCTAATATTAAGCAATGAAATATTTAATGTTTAAATTTTCCTTGACAGCAATTTCTTGAAGAGAATTCCCATTATTGATAGCAATTCCTTGAAGAGACTTCCCATTATTGATACCAATTTCTTGAAGTTACTCCCATTATTGGTAGCAATTTCTTGAAGAGAGTTTCCATTATTGATACCAATTTCTTGAAGTTACTTCCAATTATTGGTAACAATTTCTTGATGTCTACCCATCTTAATCGTTCATATTTTTTTAAATAGAAGATATGCAATATAACCTTAGTTTTATTATATGAAAGAGTTGGGTTTCTTTTTCTAAAATGGAAACTCAAATACAAAATCTCATTAATAACAGCAATGAGTTGATATCTTAAGACATAAAATAAAGTAAACATAAATTGTGTTAAACTTTCATGTATGCAGCAGTCTTTACAACTAATCATGATGATGATAGCATTATATGCTATTAATTAAGAAAGAAAACTTTGCCCACTTTTTTTATAATAACTTGTGGATAAGGTTATTTATTTTGAGTTTTGATACAGTTTTCATTTTTATATAGATCTTAAAACTTGGCTAAAAATATCAATTCAATAACCTATTGAAGTAGAGGTATTTACAATTTTTAATATCAATATTAGATAAACGATGCCCTTTATATCATTGATCTAGTAAAATAGTGGCTGTATGTATTGACTGAGAACAAAATATGTTTTAATCAAAAATAACCTTACTTTTTTTTTTTTTTCTTGAGAATTCAAAAGTGAAGCACATAAACTACCCGTCAACAACGCATTAATCCGAATTTCAGGCACGTCTGTCAGCATGAATTCATTTTATTGATTGTTATACTACACTCATGCCCATAAATTAAGGATAATTCAGAATCACACAGAAATTAAACTCTAAAATAAAAATTTCACCTGTAGAATTATCACACACATCTTGAAGAAGAATATGCAAATTACAGGAAACCACCAGATGGCGCGGATAGTACGTCACAATGACGAGAGTGTAAGAGAGAGGGGTATATATGAATGGTGGCAAAGAAGTAAAATTGTTCACAAGCGCTTTAAAAGCCTTTCAGTGCAATAACCGCATAGTTATGGCACAAAGGAAGCATTTGGAGGATTTGGATGATTTTTACGTGGTAGAATTATCGGACGACTGGAATGTGGACGTACCCAGCTGGAAGTATCCGAGGAACTTGGAATCGCAAAGTCAACTATTCCAAGATGATGGTAATGTGAGTAGATGTTACAGCACAGGTCGCCCTGAGTTACAACGCCGAATGAGGACCGGTATTTAGCAGTTACTGCCAAAAGAAATAGACGGAGCACAGCATCAGACCTGTCTCGTCAGCTCTCTTCAGCTACCGGTACGACAGTTTCAAGGCAGACCGTGTACAGACGCTTAGGGCACATTGGTCTGTATGCTCGTAGGCCTGTCAGATGTGTTCCACTTACCGCAACTCACAGTCGCCTGCAGTTAACCTGGAGTAGAGAGCATGCATTATGGACACCGCAACAGTGGTCTGGTGTGATGTTTTCCGACGAGTCCAGGTTTAGTTTGCAGTCTGATTCACGCCGGACTTTCATATGGAGAGCGCCAGGTAACCATTACCACCAAGAGAACACCATTGAACGACACCGTTACGGTGGTGCAGGATGGCTCGTTTGGGGAGGAATTATTCTTGGTTCCAGAACTGACCTGCATGTTCAGAGTGTAACGATGACAGGCCACATCTATCGGGATGTCATTCTGGAACAACATGTACGTTTGTTTCGGGGCGCCATGGATGCTGAATTTCTGTTTATGGATGACAACACCCGTCTTCACCGTGCAAACATTGCAGACGAATGCCTTCAATTGGAGGATATCCTGGACCGTATGGATTGGCCAGCATACTCACCGGACTTTAATCCAATAGAGCATGTGTGGGATATGCTTGGCCGACGAATTGCAGCCCATCAACCCTCTCCCACCTGTCAACCGGAACTTCGGAGGGTATTGCTTGATGAGTGGTGTAATATTCCCAAGATCAGATTGATAATTTGATACTCAGCATGCCTAGGCGTTGTAAGGCCTGTATTGCATCGTCCGGGAGACATACCCATATTAACCATCATACTAACCATGTTATACTGTTTTTTGTAAATAGGTTTTTTTTGAAATTTGCTCCAGGGAGTAAAAATCGCATTTTTATTAATTATGTCAAACATATAGCATCTTTTTTGCTCTTTACCTTTTGTTTAATAAATAGACTTTACAAATAAGTCAAATTTGTTTTGCTTCTGTCTCTTTCTTTGCCTGAACTTCATTATCCTTAATTTATGGACATGAGTGTATATGACAAGAGACATAAAAGGAATTAAAATCCAAGCAAAGGGAATTAATCTTTATAGTATAGCTGATAATAATTTTAAAAATTCGAAAATACTATATTATGGAATTTTATAGATGTTAATATTTTGAAATTTCCCTGTAATATCCTATTAACTTGCTTTGCTGTTGCAATTTAGGTTGAATAAAACTGATTAAACAATAGAATGGCGGTTATTGTTAATATTTCAACTATAAAATGTAATAATTTAAAAATATTTAAATCGGAATTTTTTATTTTCTTATTTTTTATTTTCTTATTCGATTAACAGAATAAATTGATTTATTATTTATTTTTCATAATAATAGCTTCATTTTCAGAAATTTCTTTATACTAATTAACTTGATCTCAAATGAAGTGTATTCTGAGGCTATTACTCATAATTATTAGTTATCAATTTAAATTGCCACGGAAATACGATGTTCGGTAGGCAGTTTTCTGTAAACATCATTTTTTCTCTCCAAGTTCTAATATCACATCAAAATCTAACAGACATTTGGTAAAGTGAGAAAATCCCCACATTTGCCGATTCTGCGCTCAATTACAACTGGTGTCCTAATATTGGAAAACTATCGCTTTCGCATCTCATTATTAATTTACATTTTGCACATGTGTATTGTCTAGGCACAATTTGTCTTGTTAAAAAATGCCATGATGGCAGTGAGTGAAATTTAATATGAAGGTAATCAATAAGCAAATGGATTACAACTAGGGATTGCTATACTGGGATACCGAATACCGGTATTTTGAGCCATTTGTACAATTTTGTAATACCGGTATTAACAAGTTTAAATACCGTTTTTTCGGTATTTACTAGAAATTTAGAATTTTATCTGTGAAAGAATTCTTATTCAGATTTTTTTCTGAAAACTAAAAATTTTATCTGTGAAAACCAGGTTGTAGTTGTGAAGAAAGTGTGTAATATTTCGATATTTTTTAAATTGATGAGTTTGTTATTCACATTATATTTGTATATCATATTATTATAATATTTTTCACATTTAATAATGACTCATAAATTATACCCCATAATAATGAATAAGAATTAACATTAAAGAACATAAAAAATCAGTTGATACTACTTCGGTTTGGTTTCATTATTTATATGATGAAAAGAATATGATGGCACAATGTAAAAAAAATGTTCAAGAATTATTCAAAATGAATAGAGGAATTACAAGCGGACTCCATACATATTTAAAAACGAAACATGATGCAAATTTGTTAAAAGAGGAAAGAATCTAATTGCGATGAAGATAAAAACTTGCGAGATACAAACTTGCGATGAAGCACAGTTTTCTAAGCCCAAGCCATCAGGGATGGTAGATTATTTTGAAAAAAAAAGATAATTTGGATGAAATTATAAATAAAATGACAGCATTAGATTATTTGCCATTTCGAGTGTTTTGCACTTCTATTGAATTAAGAAAATCGCTATCCGCCAGAGGTTTTAAAAATCTACCAACATCGATTAACACTATAAGCAGAACTGCTATAAAGTACAGTAACGGTGTTCGCAATTCTTTGAAACATGAGCTAATGCAATTATTGAAAAAGCATATCACTCATTGCTAACAGTACCACCAACTAGCGTAGATGCTGAAAGAGCGTTTTCGACAGCTGGTAATTTTTGGCACAAAATTACGTTCCAGACTTAATGATAGTACAATTGATGCATTATGTTTTTTTATGATCACATTTCAAAATTTGTAATAGTATCCCAGACTGAATAGTGGTATTTACATTTTTTTTGTGATTTAAATAAATAAGATGTTCATTTACTTTTTTGTGGTTCTGTATATACTGTTATAATTTATAAGTTACACATTTTTTTGTGATATTTACATTCTCTAATAAAATTGGTAAATAAAAAAACAAAAAAAAAAAACACCTGTGTTTTCTTTATTTTTCTAAAATTTCTACTACCGGTATTAAAACCAGTATCCCGGTATTAAGATCTAAGAAATACCGAATACCGGTATTGAACTTTTGATCCGATATTGCAAACCTAATTACAACTGATCCATTGAATTTATTATGAACACTATTTAATGGTTAAAACCTAAATAATAATTAAATGTAAGGCAACATGTCGAATAAATTAAAAAGCATGCATTTAAATAAACAAGTGAATATCCAACCGAAATAAAATTCTATCAAGTCATAAAGAGTGCTGTTACAATATAAATATCCCATATTTATCCGATGGATTTAAATAAAATCCCATATATATATGTTGTGTTGTTTTTTAAAATTCTTTTCGGGAAAAGTAAATTGCAGTTTAAGATTCTAAAGTAATAACTTTTTCATTTAAAATTCTCGGTAGAAGAAGAATTTTATAAATTGATGAATATTGAAAGAATGAATGAAAATAACTTAATAAAATATTTTAATTTTATATAGAAAGAAATTTTTTTTTGCATCAATCATTATATTCTATATGACTGTAGCACTTTTTCCACGGGAAGAGTTGTGTCATTTCTTTCCCAGGAAGAGGGGAATGCATATTCTTTGAGAAGTACATAATAATGAGGCAGCAGATGAGCAATGTTGTAGATAGTTACATTATATGCAATTAGTGTTTTGTGCTAATGAGAACAACTTGTCACTCAAATCTGATAGCAAATATTCAATGTCATGAATAATGAGACCTTATGAAATTGACGTTTTTGGTGCGGCCATCACAGGTCGAAACAATTACAGATGGAATATGGACTATATCATGAGTTATTGCATCGTGATTGGTGATAGACAATGGGTTGAGGAAATGTCTACTCAATGAAAGGTGAGGAAAAAGCTGACAACCCTTCTTGACGGAGTTTCTCAAAGGAAGGTTTTTAGAGAAGAAGGGGAACAGTTTCGCGGCGAGTTGAAAAGAAGGTAAGTTTTTCTCTGAAGTGACTGAATAGACCGGAGTTTCCGTCTGTTTCCAAAGTGAGCCTTGTGCTTTCGTGTATCACACGTAATAGTTAAGGTCGTAGACTCGACAATTCTGTAAAAATCTCAGTTCTTGGAGTGAATTGCGCTTGTGAATTAACTTTAAATTGTTAATTTTAATTTTTTTGTAAATAAATTATATTAACCCAGTAAATTCTTCGAATGCTTGCAAATAAGAATTAAAGTGTTCCATGAATCTGAAAATGGCCCTCTTCTTGAAGCTGTTATAGGCCGTTACATCACAAATAATCAGAGAAGGAGTAAAACAGACTAGCTATTCATGCGAGATATTCTTACATTCTGTCATAATCAAGACTGAAAAGGAATTCAAATTAAGATTATATTCGATATTATGATTTATCAAAACCATATAATTTATCATTTTTTTAACAAATCATTTGATAAATTAAAACAATAGTTATATTAACAACAAAGCTCGTTTCTCTGAGTATGAATACAAAAAACATCAAAAAAATAATGAGCTTAAAAATGTAATTATATTAAAATATCTAATGATATCATAAATCCTGACATTTTTACGAGAATAAAATAATGAGTATATTAAAGTTTATTTTAAATTTTATTTTCATAAAATTCTTTTATTCGATCACAATGCCAGTCACAAAAATATGAATGAGATGAATTATTTTTTCATTTTTTGAACAATGTATCTCACTTAATTTTTTTTCTACAAAAAATTTTATTTCAAAAATTATTTTCATTCCTAAAGAACATGGGCTGTCCAAAAAAAAAAAGGAAATTTGTTTTATTCATTGAATAACTAGTGAAAAAAATGCTTAATTTGGGACGCGCATGCGTAGAGATTTAGATTTCATAAATATTTAATTCAAAATGTTCATCTTTTCTTCTTCATTTATTGAATATTTACTTCTTGCTTGTCAAGAATGTCTTTTTCTGAAAAAAAAAAAAAGAAATTATGAGATGAAAGATGCATTTGTAAGAAAATATTTTAAAACTTTCTTTCTATAGATGCATTAAATATATTCAAAAAAGTAATAAGAGGACGTTGTACGAAATAATTTATTTAACGCTGTTGATATTAAAAGTTTTTTATTTCAGTAATCAAACAGTTTTCTTCAAGGAATATCAAAAATTTGAAGTAAAACTGATTCATCATTTTTTTATAAGATTGGATAATAAATAGGATATTTTTTTATATTCGTGCAAATCAATGATTATTTACTTCTCATTAAATCAATTTCTTCTAAGTAATTTTTCTATTTTCACTAACCAATACCAAAAATAATACAATTCCACATATCTTGAATAACACGCGGAAATTTTTCATAATAGACAGATTTTTTATTGTCCCGAGGCGAAGCGAAATGAACAAAAATTATTTAAGCCGAAGATCAATACCGACATTCCACGTTACTCTGCGTCTTAAAAGCATTCGTGTACGAAGCACCGAATAAAACTTATTCCATCGCAAAAATTAACTGTAGCAGCAGCATTATTATTAGAAGCCAACTGTGCAATTCCACGGTGGTTATGATTTTAACGTTTTTACTGTGTAAGAGCAAACCCCATTTTTTTCTTCTTTCTCAGGGTTGCGAGGGGGAGGGTGTCCCAAGCATTTATTCGGGGCCAGACCCTCTGAGCCAGGATAAGAGGCCCGGATAGGGCAGAATAATCCAATATGTGCATCTCTGGCTCACAAACCACGCAGTTCGGAAAAGATTTTATGCGCTTGAAAAAGAAACGAAGCAAACGCGTCTCTTCCGATATTCAAGTCTGATTTTATTTTCTGCACGAGTGAATCGCGACTTTTTTTTTTCTTTCTTTCTCTTTTCGAGAGCAGGATTTTCTTTCTTTACTTACAAAACAGTCTCCTCTGTAGGATTTCGTATCAAACATAACGTTGGATGCGGATGTCCATTTTTTATTTGTGTTTGGAAAAGAATCATTTGCATGGATGATTTCATTGATATATATATATATACGAAACACAAAAATTAATAATCAAATCATATTTCTTATATATATATATATATATAGAGAGAGAGAGAGAGAGAGAAATATGATTTGATTATTAATTTTTATGTTTCGTAAGGATGTGGTTAAAAAATAGTAAAGAGACATTGTTTTATGCGAGTTAAAGATTTATGAGGATTAAATTAAATAATGTCTCAAATAGTAGTTAACATGAGAGAAAAAAAGTACTTTGAGTAAGTATATTTAGTGTCAGGTATATTACCGGGCTGATTTAGGAAACATGATAATTTTTTTTTCTTTTTACGGTTTATTTTGAAATTTTTTTTTTCCTGCGTTTATGTGATCTGTCAAATTTATGAACATAAAAATCTGCAGTAGGTAATAAAGGAAGAGAAAAGTAAAATATATCAGAAAGTCGTATAATTTGTTGGTATTAGGAAAAAAAAAACTATCTACACTCATATCCATAAATTAAGGATAATTCAGAATCACACAGAAATTGAACTCTAAAATAAAAATTTCACCTGTAGAATTAACACACACATCTTGAAGAAGAATATGCAAATTACAGGAAACCACCAGATGGCGCGGACAGTACGTCACAATGACGAGTGTAAGAGAGGGGGTATATAATGAATGGTGGCAAAAAGAGTAAAATTGTTCACAAGCGCTTTAAGCCTTTCAGTGCAATAACCGCATAGTTATGGCACAAAGGAAGCATTTGGATGATTTTTACGTGGTAGAAGTATCGGACGACTGGAATGTGGACGTACCCAGCTGGAAAGTATCCGAGGAACTTGGAATCGCCCAGAGTGTCATCTCCAGGCTTTGGCAACGATTCCAAGATTATGGTAATGGGAGTAGATGTTACAGCACAGGTCACCCCCGAGTTACAACGCCGAATGAGGACCGGTTTTTAGCACTTACTGCCAAAAGAAACAGACGGAGCACTGCATCAGACCTGTCTCGTCAGCTCTCTTCAGCTACCGGTACGACAGTTTCAATTCAGACCGTATACAGACGATTAGGGCACATTGGTCTATATGCTCGTAGGCCTGTCAGATGCGTTCCACTTACCGCAACTCACTGTCGCCTGCGATTAACCTGGAGTAGAGAGCATGCATTGTGGACACCGCAACAGTGGTCTTGTGTGATGTTTTGCGACGAGTCCAGGTTTAGTTTGCAGTCGGTCTGATTCTCGCCGGGCTTTCATATAGAGAGAACCACCAAAGAGAACGCCATTGAACGACACCGTTACGGTGGTTCAGGATGGCTCGTTTGGGGAGGAATTATTCTTGGTTCCAGAACTGACCTGCATGTTCAGAGTGTAACGATGACAGGCCACATCTATCGGGATATCATTCTGGAACGACATGTACTTTTGTTTCGGGGCGCCATGGATGCTGAATTTCTGCTTATGGATGACAACGCCCGTCCTCACCGTGCAAACATTGCAGACGAATGCCTTCAATTGGAGGATATCACCCGTGTGGATTGGCCAGCATACTCACCGGACTTGAATCCAATAGAGCATGTGTGGGATATGCTTGGTCGACGAATTGCAGCCCGTCAACCCCCTCCCACCTGTCATCCGGAACTTCGGAGGGCATTGCTTGATGAGTGGTGTAATATTCCCCAAGATCAGATTGATAATTTGATACTTAGCATGCCTAGGCGCTGTAAGGCCTGTATTGCATCGTCCGGGAGACATACTACATATTAACCATCATACTAACCATGTTATACTGTTTTTTGTAAATAGGTTCATTTTTGAAATTTGCTACAGGGAGTAAAAATCGCAATTTTTATTAATTATGTCAAACATATAGCGTATTTTTGCTCTTTACCTTTTTGTTTAATAAATAGACTTTACAGATAAGTCAAATTTGTTTTGCTTCTGTCTCTTTCTTTGCCTGAACTTCATTATCCTTAATTTTTGGACATGAGTGTATTTGAAAAACCATTATAAGACTTGCCATTAGACCTCCGCCCGACTACCTGGTTTGTCGCTTTACGGTCATATTAAAATTGGATCTACGGACTAACAGACCA
This sequence comes from Caerostris extrusa, assembly GCA_021605095.1. Taxonomy (NCBI): domain Eukaryota; kingdom Metazoa; phylum Arthropoda; class Arachnida; order Araneae; family Araneidae; genus Caerostris; species Caerostris extrusa. The sequence goes on from BPLR01001090.1 coordinate 69,882, forward strand.
TCTAAATGAATTTAAGGTGGATTGCGAACCACAAAAAGCATTCATGTCACTGCCGGAACTCGAGCCTAAGTACAGAACAGCCATCAGACCCCTATTAACAACTGTAGGATAATTAATTATAATTTCCGTTTTTATTAGCATTTTAGTTTGTTGAAATTTCATGCCTAAAAACTACAAGATTAAAAAAAAATGTTTGTTTCAACTCTTTGAATCCATTTCTTAAGCAGTTCTAAACAGATTTTTCAAAAATAAACGCCTACAAAGTACACTTCTAATGTAACACATTTGACGATGAAGAGGACATAAATTTACGTTAAAGAACGAGTAAAAAGTATTGAAAGAACTGAATGTTTCGGAATTCCTCTCCGACTCGAGACACCGGAGAATAGATTCCGGAGTAAGTATCCCCGTTAAGCCCTTGGGAAATCTTGGCTTTTCTCTCGCCGCTGCCTTCCTTTGAAATAAATTCCGAAAATTGAGTACCGCGAAAGAAAATATAGTATTGCAGTTACGGTTAAGCATTTACATCTTTTTTAAAAGATATGCCATCATGAATTTCTGGTTATTTGTTTTGTTATTGTTATGAGATATCTCTTCACAATGCTCGGTGTGTCTTGGAAATCGTAAGAGAGACTACGATGGTACGTACGACAGTGACTAAAACTAAAACCATTTTAAAATGGAGTTTCAATTTTGTAAGTGGATACCCAGACAATGAGGAAAACAATTTATGAATGAGGTCGGTATTTTGTATTTGTTTAACTTGCTGTCTAATTCACTTAGTGGCTATTTTTCAATTTCTTGTTTTATCCACGCATTTATGTGATCTGTCAGATTTATGAACAGAAATATGTGTAATAGTCGGAAAGGATCAGTCAGTCGTATGTCAGTATATGTCAGTCAGTCGTATAATTATTTGGCGGTGATGGGAAAAATATTTATTTGAAAACCATTTTAATTGTTGAATTCTGAATAATTAGTATATACTCCTCACTAATGGTATGAGGTACAGAAATATATAATGTGTATAAATAATTGACAAGAGACCTAAAAGAAATTTAAACCGAACAAAGAAAATTAATCATTGTAATATTTCTAATTATAATTAAGGAATAGAATTTTACAAAAAATTTTAAAAAATGTTCTAATGTGGAATTTTTTAGATCAAAATATTTTTGAAGTTTTCATATAATAATTCAATATAATATTCCAGTAATTTCCATAGAATAATATCCTATTGATGTGCTTTGATGTTACAATTTAGTTTGCATATGGTCGATTAAACAAACATAATGGTTGTCTTTGCCAATATTTCAATTGTGAAATGTAATAATTTAAAAGTATTTAAATCGAAAATTTTTTTATTTTTATTTTAATTAATAAACATATTTAATTGATTTATTAGTTATTTTTCATAAAATTAGCTTCATTTTCAGAAATTTCTTTTATACTAATTAACTTGATCACGAATGTAGTGTATTCATAGTGTAGTGTAGTGCTATTGCTCATTTTTATTAGCTATCAATTTATAATTTCTAAGGAAATAAGTTGGTTGTTCTTCAATAGCGCAAAAGCCCTATGGTGGACAAAGCCGTCTTCCTACTGGCAGATTTCGAAACATGTAATATTTCTTTTTACGGTGTTGGGTTGTCAGCCTTTCGCCAAACAGTCGTATTAGACAGGGACTTAATGATTTAATGTGGATTAATAACCACAACAAACTGGAACCGAACCTGAACTCCTTGGCACCAAGCGCCAGAGTCACCTATTCACTCGGCCATCAAGCATTTAAATAATTATTTTCTGTATTATTATTTTTCTGTAAACACAATCTAATTATAAATATTAAAATCGTAAACTAAAAAAGCGTCATATAGAGCAGACAGTTGGTAAAATAAGCAAATCCCTACCTTTGACGATTCTGCGCTCATTTACAACTGGTGTCTTATTAGTGGAATACTACCACTTTCGCATTTCATTATTAGTTTAATTTGCGCCTGCGTATTGTCTACGTACAATTTGTTTTATTAAAAAATGCGTCAATGCCAACGAGTGAAATTTAATACGAAAATACTCAAAAAAAGCAAAGTGGATTACAACAAATTCACTGAATTTTATTACATGAACGTTATCTAATGGTTAAAACTAAAAGAATTAAATATATGGCAATATGTCGAATTAATTAAAGGATGGATTCAAATAAACTAGTGAATATCCATCCGAAATAAAGACATAAAGAGATAAAGACAATCCAGAAAGAGAGTTGTTAGAATAGATATCCTATATTGATCCAAATTCCATAAATAAAACCTCAGTTATTTATGTTGTAATATTTAAAAAAATTCTTTTCGGAAAAAGTAAATTTCAATTTAAGACTCCAAAAAGTACTATAATATCTTTTTTCATTTGAAATTAGAGGTAAAGGAGATTTTTATAAATTGATGAAGAAATTTATAACTTTATTTTCATTATTTTATGTAGAAAGAAAATTATTTTACATCAATTGTTATATTCTATGTCACTGTAGCATTTTCGTATGGCAAGAATTGTGGCATTTCATTTCCAGGAGAGAGGAATGTATAATCTTTAACAAGTACACAACATATCACTCAAATTTGACAGCAGATAAGCAGTGTTGTGGAAATTTATACTAAATGCAATTAGTGTTTTGTTCTAATGAGAACAAAATAACATATAATGAGTATAACATAAATGTATAATATATAAAAGTATAATATATAATAAATAGTATAATATATAAAAATATAATAAACATATAAAGTATAATGAGCATAAAATATAAGGAATATAACAATAATGAGTATATTGTTTATTTAAATTTATTTTTCACGTAAAATTCTTTTATATGATCAATAATGCCAGTCACAAAAAATGAACGAGATTAATTATTTTTAATTTTGAACAATGTATCTCACTTTATTTTTTGTTCTACTAAAAAAGTTTCATTTCAAATTATTATTCTTCATTCTAAAGAATATAGAATCAAATATCAAAAGGAAATTTCTTTTATTCATCGAATAACTAAGTGAAAAAAAAATTGCTTAATTTGGACTCGTATGTAGAGATTTAGATTTCATAAATATTTAATTCAAAATGTTCCTCTTTTCTTCTTTCATTTATTGAATATTTATTTCTTGCTTGTCAAGAATGTCTTTTCTGAAAAAAAATGACAGATGCATTTTAAAAAAATAATTTTAAAAAGCTTTCTTTCTATAGATGCATTAAATATACTCAAAAAAACGTAATAAGAGGACGTTGTCTGGAAATAATTTATTTAGCGCCGTTGATATTAAAAGTTTTTTTTATTTGAGGTAATCAAAAAGTTTTCTAAAATGTATCAAAAAATTTGAAGTAAAACTAATTCATCATTTTTTATGAGATTCGAGGATAAATAGGATATTTTTTTTATATTCGCACAAACCAATGAATATTTACTTCTCATTAAATCAATTTCTTTTTCAATAATTTTTCTATTTTGAATATCTTTGAAATGATAAGCCAGTTTTTAAAATAACCTGAGAATTATTTGCAAAAAAAAAAAAAAAAAAAAAAAAAAAAAAAAAAAAAAAAAAAACCCACCATATATTTCAGACAGATTTTTAAATTTGTCTACTTTTGTACGTATTTAAAATATCCCTGAAATTTCAATTTCTGAAGTAAAATTTTTAAATAAAACAACTAATGTATGAATATTTATTTTATAATTTTTTTCATTTTATTTTAATTGGAACAAATAGAAATTATTAATAATTATTTTAATTGGAATAAAATCGTTCAGAAGTCGAAAAATGAATCGTTCACAAATCGGAAAATGAATCGTTTACAAACATAATCATTCTCTTGAATCGTTCTATTTTTAATTTAAACAAATGAATCGTTAGAAAAGAGATTTCAATTAGCTATCTATGTATCAGAATAAATATATTCGCAGAGCCCCCAATTTTTTATTCAATAATTTAAGTTAATACTTTGTTGGATATCTTTTGGCTTTTTAAAATAGCTTGTATTCTTCCTGACTTGGATTCGGCCTATTTTGAAGTAACTGAATTCAAAATATTACACTCTTTTTGAATAATATTTTTAAATCACCTTTTTCCAGAAATGGATCTTAATTTTCGTTATCTAAAGCCTCCACGAATGCTTAATGGGCTTAATATCCGTCGACTATGGAAGAAATTGAAAAGAATTTGGCGTACTATGTATCATCTAAAATCTAATCTGTATCATAAGCATTATATTTAGTCACTATGATGTATACAAACGTAATCATGATTGAATTCCATTTTTTGCAGAATTAGATTGTAAATTTTTCTTTAATATATTAATGTACATATTATGATGCACTATCAGATTAATAACGACTAAACATCCTATAATAGACGGATTCATACAATATTAAACACGTACGTACAAAACAACAACACTAAACAAATATAGCTCCACAGTGGGCCAAGACCTTCTGCCAGATTCCCAAATATGAAGATGTCGTATTTTTTTGCGGCATAGGATTGTCACCCCTATGTCCAATGCTCAACAATCATATTAGACCAGGACTTACTGTTTAAAAAGTGAATTTCGAAGCATTGCAAACATCCAGGGCATCGCCGGGAATCAAAAACGAAACCTGTGGTACCGAGCGCCAATCACTGAGCCATCAGAATAAATGTATATATGTATATATATATATATATTCAAGATGGAAATATTTTTAATTTTATGTCGTAAATCTTGAAATAAATTTTTAAAAAGTCCTTTAATCTTATTTAAATGTCAATGTATAATATTTATAAATATAAAAAGTTATAAATAACAAAACAGTTTGATAAAATGCCCAAGTATTTCTAAAAAGAAAATACTTTTAGTTTTTTAAAAAAAATAAACGAATAGTTGAACCGAAGTTATTAAACAGTTAAATTAATCTTAATTAAGGACCACTTCCGATATCAAGAACTATTGCAGCCACTTAAGGGGGAAAAAAGAATTGCTACACAGATCCTCTGGTTATTTCCAGATGATGTAATACAATAAATAATACTATACAAAAACCTGTTTTTTTTTTATCTAAAGGCAGCCACGAGACATAAAAAAATTAAAAAAAAAAAGGCACTCGAAATTGATAAAGATGTGTTACCGCTTTTCTTATACCCCCGACTAACAAGGACTTCTGAATATCATTACTTACTGTTTCCCAAGAAAGTCCTTTAATTAAGAGCGAGAAAAGTAACAGAAGAAAACATTAAAACGTTCATTGATAAAAAAAAAAGAAGCCAACCAAAGATTTCTGTCCCTTGGTGGTCTTGCTACATTATATGAAAAAGAGAAAAAAATCTATGAAACTTAATTAAATTGAATGCGTCCGATACGTTAACAACTTTATTTAAGAAGTCCAAATTTTATACGTTGTAGTTGTATTTTTTTTTTATCTCTTTGTTTCTTTTTTTTAGCCATTTTTCCTTTTAGTTCTATTTCTCCATTTGTGAATGCATAAAATTAAAAAAAGAAGAAAAAGTGTCAAGATTTGAATAAAGTAGTAATTGCACCCCTCAATTGCAGTGATAAAAATTTTTGTTCTAATCTCAGAAGAACAAAGCTGAACGACTGAGAAATCGAATTAAAGATTTGTCAGCATATTCTTGTTATTTAGAATAGAACGAAGGAAAGAAAAAGGCATGTTTGCCTTTTTTTTCTCAGTGTCCAGAGAAGATTAATTTTCCTTAGAAGAAGAGAAAAAAAAGGGATAAAAATTAAACATCGGACAATCCAACTGAAAATACCCTTTGTAAATTAAAGTATTTACGAACTAAGTATTCTTTTCAAAGTAGCACATTTCGAACGTCTTGAAAGGTTCTCTTTTTCTGAATGGTGGAGGTTTAGAAGCATTTGGATAATTAGTATATCGGAACGTTAAATCGTTTGGCGGTTGAAAATTTAACTTCCAGTTTTGGTTAATTGGAATTAAATTATTTATCTTTTAAGAGGTGAGAAGGCTTTGAAAAGTAAGATAAAAATTTTTAAGCAATAGTTTTCTGAAAAATGTTATCTGGTAAAAAAATAATAAATTTTACTATTAATGAAGTCATTTTACGTAAGTTCTTTTTTGTTATCGGAAGTTTTGTACTTCAATTAAGGTTACAGTGAAGTTATATTAGAGACCATTTAATTTTTCAGTAATTTTTTAAGTTTGAGTGTATTTAAAATATTCCTTAAATCATGACTTTGTTACAATACTTCAAATCAAATCTGAAAGTTGAGCCGAAAGTTTTGTGAAGGAATATATGATTTCCTTTCCAGTGTAACACGTGGTGCTTTTTTTGAAGATAAAAATAAATAATTTTATTAATTTTCTACTTTAATTATATTTTATATAAACCAGCTCAAAACACATTAAAATAATGTGTTAAGGGAAAAACAGTTTTTCAAAGTTGCAAAATAATTTATTAATATTTAAATGGATTCCAAAAACTTATAACGTTTTATTCACCTATAAAAGTCTTGCATATCGTAAATTAAAAACTTATTATTCTTTTCATCTAGTTTAAATGTTAATATGTAATATGCACAAATATATAAATAACAAAACAGTCTGAAAAATGGATAAGTATTTCTAAAAGAAAATACTTTTAGTTTTAAAAAAATAATCTAACAGTTGAACAGGGGATATTAAACAGTTAAATTAATCTTAATTAAGACCACTTCCGATATCAGTGCCATTGCGCCACTTTTTCAACTCAGGAAAAGAAAGAAAAGAATTGCTACACAGATCCGATAGCTCAAGGGTATTTCCAGATGATGTAATACAATAAATAATACGATACAAAAACCTGATTTTTTATCAAGGTAGCTACGAAACATAAAAAAAAAATTTTTAAAAAAAAAAAGACACTCGAAATTGATAAAGATGTGTTACCGCTTTTCTCATACCCCGACTAACAAGGACTGAATATCATTACTTACTGTTTCCCAAGTAAGTCCTTTAATTAAGAGCGAGAAAAGTAACAGAAGAAAACATTAAAAAGTTCCTTGCAAAAAAAAAAAAAAAAAAAAAAGAAGAAGCCAACCAAAAAGATTTCTGTCCCCTGGTGGTCTTGATACATTATACGAAAAAAGGAAAAAATCTATGAAACTCAATTAAACTGAATGCGTCCGATACGTTAACAACTTCATTTAAAAGTGTCCAAATTTTATACCTAGTAGTTGTATTTTTTTAATCTCTTTCCTTCTTTTTTTTTTTTTTATCCATTTTTCCTTTTATCCATTTTTTCTTCATTTGTGAATGCATAAAATTAAAAAAAAAAAAAAAAAAAAACAGTCTCAAGATTTGAATAAAGGAGTAATTGCACCTTCATTTGCAGCGATGGAAATTTTTGTTCTAATCTCAAGAGACAAAGCTTGAACGACCCTGAGAATTCGAATTAAAGATTTGTCAGCGTATTCTTCTTATTTCGAAAGAAACGAAGGAAAGAAAAAAAAGAATGTTGCCTTTTTTTCCTCAATGTCCAGAGTAGATTAATTTCTTCCTTAGAAGAGAAAAAAAAAGGATAAAAAAAATTAAACATCGGACAATCCAATCCGAAAATACTCTTTGTAAATTAAAGTATTTACAAGCTAAATATTCTTTTCAAGTAGCACATTTCGAACGGCATGAAAGTCTCTCTTTTCTGAGTGGTTTTAGAAGCATTTGGATAATTAGAACATCGGAACATTAAATCGTTTGGTGGTTGAAAGTTTAACTTCCTGTTTTGGTTAATTCGAATTAAATTATTTATCGTCTTCAAGAGGTGAGAAGTCTTTCAAAATTAAGATAAAAGATTTTAAGCAATAGTTTTCTGAAAAATGTTGTCTGGTAAAAAGATTATTAATTTGACTATTAATAAAGTCTTTTTACTTAAGATATTTTCGTTATTGGAAGTTTTGCACTTCAATTACGGTTACAATGAAGATGTCTTATAAAGCATTTAAATTTCCATTTGAATAGGTATTTTCAATTAGTTTGAGTGTATTCAACATCTTATTTATTAAATAAATTTATTATTCAAAACAAACTTTAAAGTTTAGTAGAATGTTTTATAAAGGGATATTTGAAGTTTCTCTATCCAGTGAAACTCATGGGGTTTATTTGATGACAAAAATAAATATCTTTATTAATTTTCTATTTTAAATATATTTTATATACACAAGCTAAAACGCTTTGAAATAAATGTGATTAATAAAAAAGTTTTTCAAAGTTACAAAATAGTTTATTAATATTTAAATCAGACTATAAAAATTAAAAGCGTTATATACATCTATAAAAGTGTTGTATATCATAAATTAAAAGCTTAAGATTCCTTTCATCTAGTTTAAATGTCAGTCTATATTATCGCACAAAGTTATAAATAAAAAAAAAGAAATTTTTTTTTTTTAAAAAATAATCTAATGGTTAAATAGGAAGTTATTAAACAGTTAAATTAATCTTAATTAAGACCACATCCGATATCAAGTGCTATTGCGCCACTTCTTCAACTCAGGAAAAGAAAGAAAAAAAAAAAAAGAATTGCTACACAGATCCGATAGCTCTAGGGATTTCCAGATGATGCAATACAATAAATAATACGATACAAAAACCTGCTTTTTTTTTATCAAGGTAGCCATGAGACATAAAAAAAATTTAAAAAGAAAAGGTACTCGAAATTGATAAAGATGTGTTACCGCTTTTCTTATACACCGACTAACAAGGACTTCTGAATATCATTACTTACTGTTTCGTAAGTAAGTCCTTTAATTAAGAGCGAGAAAAGTAACAGAAGAAAACATTAAAAAGTTCCTTGGATAAAAAAAAAAAGGATAAGCCAACCAAAGATTTCTGTCCCTTGATGGTCTTGAACATTATATGAAAAAAAGGGAAAAATATCTATGAAACTTAATTAAATTGAATGCGTCCAATGCGTTAACAACTTCATTTAAAAGTCCAAATTTTATACCTTGTAGTTGTATTTTTTATTTCTTTCATTTCTTTTTTTTTTTTATCCATTTTTTTCCCTTTTAGATCTGTGTTTCCATTTGTGAATGCATAAAATTAAAAAAAGGAAAAGCAGTGTCAAGGTTTGAATAAAGTAGTAATTGCACCCCTCATTTGAACATTTTTGTTCTAATCTCAGAGACAAAGCTGAACGACTCTAACAATTCGAATTAAAGATTTGTCAGCGTATTCTTCTTATTTAGAACATAAAGAAGGAAAGAAAAAGGGATGTTGCTTTTTTTTCTCAATGTCCAAAGAAGATTAATTTCTGCCTTAGAAGAAAAAAAGGATAAAAAATTAAACATCGGACAATCCAATCCGAAAATACCCTTTATAAATTAAAGTATTTACGAGCTAAAGATTTTTCAAGTTGCACATTTAGAACGACTTGAAAGGTACTCTTTTCTGAGTGGTGGAGTTTTAGAAGCATTCGGATAATTAATATATCGGAACATTAAATCGTTTGGTGGTTGAAAGTTTAACTTCCTGTTTTGGTTAATTCGAATTAAATTATTTATCGTCTTCAAGAGGTGAGAAGTCCTTGGAAAATTAAGATAAAATTTTAAGCAAGAATTTTACTGAAAAAATGTTATCTGGTAAAAAAGATAATTATTTGACTAAAAATAAAAGTTTTTACTTAAGATATTTTCGTTATCGGAAGTTTTGCACTTCAGTTATGGTTACAATTAAGATGTCTTATAAATAATTTAAATTTTCATTTGAATAAGTATTTTTAATTAGTTTGGGTATATTCAATATATTATTTATTAAATAAATTTATTACTTCAAAACAAACTTTTAAAGTTTGGTAGAATGTTTTATAAAGGGATATTTGAAATTTCCTATCCAGTGAAATTCGTGGGTTTATTTGAAGATAAAAATAAATGTATTAGTTGTTTTAATTTAATTTTATATACATAAGCTCAAATTGCATATAAATAAATGTGATTAAAAAAAAACCCGTTTAAACTAGAAGTTTCAAAATAGTTTATTAATATTTAAATCAGACTCTAAAAACTTAAAAGCGTTTTATATACATTTATAAAAGTGTTGTATATCATAAATTAAAAACTTAAGATTCCTTTCATCTAGTTTAAATGTTGTAGTCTATGCACAAAGTTATAAATAACATAACAGTCTGATAAAATGCACAAAAAAAAGAAAATTTTATTTTTTAAATCAAATAATCTATTGGTTTAAAAGAAGTTATTAAACAGTTAAATTAATTTTAATTAAGACCACTTCCGATATCAAGTGCTGTTGCGCCCCTTTTTCAAAGGAAAAAGAAAAAAAAGAATTGCTACACGGATCCCACAGCTCTAGGGTATTACTAGATGATGTAATAAAATAAATAATACGATACAAAAACCAGCTTTTTTATCTAAAGGTAGCCACGAGACATAAAAAAAAAAAAAAAAAAAAGGCACTCGAAATTGATAAAGATGTGTTACCGCTTTTCTTATACCCCGACTGACAAGGACTTCTGAATATCATTACTTACTGTTTCCCAAGTAAGTCCTTTAATTAAGAGCGAGAAAAGTAACAGAAGAAAACATTAACAAGTTCCTTGGAAAAAAAAAGAAGCCAACCAAAGATTTCTGTTCCCTAGGTGGTCTTGCTACATTATACTAAAAAGGAAAAAATCTATGAAACTTAATTAAATAGAATGCGTCCGATACGTTAACAACTTCATTTAAGAAGTTTAAATTTTATATCTTGTAGTTGTACTTTTTTATCTCTTTTTTTCTTATCCATTCTCCCTTTTAGTTTACTGAGTCTCCGTTTGTGAATGCATAAAATTAAAAAAAAAAACAGCATCAAGATTTGAATAAAGTAGTATTGCACCCCTCAATTGCAGCGATGAAATTTTTATTCTAATCTCCAGAAGACAAAGCTGAACGAGTCTGAGAATTGAATTAAAGATTTTGTCAGCGTATTCTTCTTATTTAGAACAGGACGAAGGAGAAAAGAAAAAGGATGTTGCTTTTTTTTTTTTCTCAATGTCCAGAAAGATTAATTTCTTCCTGAGAAGGAAAAAAAAAGGTTAAAAACTAAACATCAGACAATCTAATCCGAAAATACCCTTTGTAAATTAAAGTATTTAGAGCTAAATATTCTTTTCAAGTACCACATTTCGAACGGCTCTCTTTTTCTGAGTGGAGGAGTTTTTGAAGCATTTGGATAATTAGTATATCGGAACGTTAAATCGTTTGGTGGTTGAAAGTTTAACTTCCTGTTTTGGTTAATTGAATTAAATTATTTATCGTTTTCAAGAGATGAAAATTTTAAGCAATAGTTTTCTGAAAAACGTTATCTGGTAGAAAATAATTAATTTTACTATTAATAAATTTTCTTACGTAAGTTCGTTTCGTTATCGGAAGTTTTACACTTCAATTATGGTTTAAATGCTTAATACATCTATTAAGCATTTAAATTTCCATTTGAATAAATAGTTTCAATTAGTTTGAGCGTATCCAACATATTAGTTATGAGCGTATTCAACAGATTAAAAAAATGAAAAACCGTTTATTTTAAAATTGCTTAATGCCACGTGTGTCTGACTAGCCCCCTAACAAGTAATCGTTTCATCTGTTTCTACCTTTAAACTGGATGTCTACTTTTCCATGGCATAGTTGGTAGAACAGTACAAAAAATAGTTTTAAGAATTAATTCATTTTACAAATTTCAAAATTTGTAAAATTCAAAGCATTTTAAATTTAAAAAAAAATGTGCACTTTTCAGAAAGAATTTTAAAAATAAATTTAAGAATTAATAAAAATTATTTACAACGAGAACTCTACGAATTTTGAAGAAAAATATTTAGAATCATAATGCATTCATAAAATTATGATTTTCACGCCACTAAAGAAAAAAATTTGTTCTTTATTATTATAAACGATTTATTCAGTTTATGTTTAATAATATATTTCTATAAAAAAGGCTTTAGAAAGTTTAGTCTGTAAAGAAAGAGATAAAATGTTTTTTTTTTATATTACAGTCTTGTTTGTTTCCTTGGAGAAAACTAAAACATTTATATTTGAGTCCTGTAAATAAAAGTAAATCGGATTAAAAATATTTTCAAACAAAAAAATTTCTTTAAGGGGATTTCGTCATTTCGAACAAAGGAAATCCAATTTCACATCTTTTCCCATGTTTTGGACTATAAATTTTCTAACCTATCTGGCAGTCAAAAATATCTCACCGAGATGTTAACGAAATTACTTTTTAAGGAAATTACTTTTGATATTGTAAAAATGTTTAATTTAAAACCATTTATAAATGACTTGAATATTTGTTGTTTAATTAGTTGTATTTAATTTGTTGTTAAAATATAGTTGTCCCTCATAAATGTGCAAATCTACCATTTTAATTTAGAATTGCTTTTAAAATACAAATAACCTTTAACGTGGCGACTGTTTTGTTTATGAGTCAGTTTGTCGGTCATTTTTTTACATTTAATTAGCCACCTTACATAGCCTAAATTAGACAGGTGGTGAAGGATGATAGAGATGAAGGTGTCGCTGGCAGGTTAAAATACTGTTGTATAGTATGATGCAGTAAAGTGATGACCATCCTTTTAGATGAGCTCGATGGCTAAGACATCAGAGATAAATCACGGAAGTATCTTCCAAGGCTTGTTGGTGGAGGCGTATCCTGTGTGATTGGTCATTATTTTGTTGGTAAATGATATAGTCCTCCTGCAGGAAAAAACACGGCATCCGCATATAATTGGACTGTCACACTACCACCAATCCGGACCAAGCAGTGACTGGCTATTGTAAGCGATGACTCTCCAAACCGTGGTACAGTTCAATATGGAATTATACAATTGAGGTCGAATTGGACTTGTTCAGTAACATGGAGATTGTCGTTGACGAAATCTAAACGTGCTTCTTAGAAGAATATTAGTCTGTCCACTTTTTTTTTTAATGCCATATATTTGCAAACAAAGGCTTCGGTGCTATTGGGTCAATGCCATTTATAATGAGTGCTGTGAGTGACTAATCAGTGGATAATGACCTTTGTTGATGAGTATCTACTACGTCGTAGACATGTTGCAACAGGTCGTCGAAAGTGAACTGTGGGGCAGGCAACACTTTGTGACGAGTGCGTCGGTCCACGATAACTAACGTGTCTCTGGTCGTACCTGCTATCTACGGAGGTAGTCCATCCTTCTTCGAACCATCTTCACTCTCCACTGGTGCATCGTGGATGAGTATAGTAGCTGTCAGCTGACATATAGTGGACGTCCTCACATCTATATTCTACGACATGTCTCTTCTGCTACCATATATAGCTTCCCCTACTGACAGAGCGGTACTGTCGGATACATAATAGTTTATTTAAACATATTAGTTTATTTGAATAACTCAGTGGGCTGAAAGCTACTCTACGATTTCCATTTTTTTATGCGAATCAATCTGAATCAAACTCAGTTGTTGTCGTCGTATCCCTCATGGAATTAGGAAGAGGATGCAGCTTCTGTTCTGATGGAGCACCCGTAGGTAGAAATCTGACTTCTGCTCCTTAACGCTCTTACACTCCGGGACCTACGGCTTAAAGTGGATTCCGAACCACTACGAACATCCATAGCACCTCCGGGACTCTAACCCGAAACCTGTGGCACCAAGCACCAGAGCGCTAGACACTCGGCCATTCAGGCCCCATCACACTCAGTGAAATGCTGTTTTGATTTGTTCTTGCTACCGTGAATTAACATTTCATTAAAAATATATATTTCATATTGGATGTATATATATGTTTTGATTTATTTATTGAACGAATTCTGTAAAACAAAGCGTTTTGGTATTAAATATATTCAATTGCATTTTGTTGGATATGATATTGTTTCAAATATCGAATAGAACTGAACTGGTCGGTTCACAAGGGAAATTATTACAATACATCCCTATTATCCCATCGAAAATCATATTTTGAAACGAGCACTAGAAGATGGCATAATTAGTGCACCTATTCCCAATATAGACACAAAAGCTTTAATTTCGGCAATACTTGCCAGGCTTCGAACCGAGCTCATTTAATTCGGAAGCCTAACTCTCTGCTCGACAGACGACTCCAGCTCTTATACCAGAAATTAATATATTTTTATTTTAAATTTTATACCAAAAATCAAGGAAAAAAACGAAATAGAGATGCCATTATTCAATTATAAAATGAAATACACTTCATTAAATTTATTTTTTAAAATTAATTATAATTATCAATCTAATTATATTATTTAGTTATTTGGATTTTTTTATTTCAACAAAAATTCCATATTAATGCAATAAATAAAAAGAAATAAAAAGATTGCAAAAAATAAATGGTCTTTCTATTTTAAATTACCTATTATTAAAAATAGAATTATATATTTTTTACTTTCTGCGTTTTTTAGAAATCTGACATTTCATAACATCTACACTGCAGTTAAAAATCAATTATTGTGTGATTTATTGCAATATTAGGATGAAAAAATACTTAATTTGATAATTATAAAAGATCTATATAATTTGAAACGCAATTTGTATTAATTATAGTGTAATATATGTTGAAAATTACCAAAAGCGGTTCTTCAAATGTTATTGTTGCTATTAAAATTTTAAATTGATAAATAATCATAGCTATTGCCATCAAATACTATCATGTTTTAAGAAAATTATATTGATTTTTCAGAATTATGTCTGAAATGCATTAGTAGAAAATGGCATATTCAATTTTATTAATATTTAAAGAAGGTCTTTTTTTAAAAATCTGTTCTTTAAATATATTACTGGAAAATGAAAAGTATCAGTTAAAAGTCCAGTATGTGTTAATAAAACAGTAATGCATAGATGTATTATTAAAATACAATTTATATGTATTTAAAAACAAAATATGAGAAAGAAAATGCTATTTTTTATGTTGCATATTAATTGGAGATTTGAATTCTTTTTCCGATAATCAAATTAATTATGACGCAGAGAAAAATAATTGAAAATTATTTTATCTACAATTTAATGTAGAAAAAAGGAAAAACTTTATTGAAATATATATAAACTGAACCCCATTTATTTGGAAATATATTATTGAAAATTGAATGTTTGCTTTTTAATGAAACTTTATTTGCCTCATATGTTGCCTAAAATTTAAATTTATTATAACAGAATAATCATACTTCAAATTTAGTAATAAATTGGATTTTCCAATGAAAAGGAATCCCTTTCTAGATATCCTTTCTTTCAAGTCGTTTCAAATGAAAAAGAATATTTTTTCAATTATTTTATAAAGATTTCTTTGCCGTAAGAATTTTACTGTTGAAATGAGCCGGAATAAAAATATTCATGGCAAAATATTTATGATTTAATATTCAGAAAATGAGCAATAGATGACAACAACAAAAAGTAGAAGAAAAACAATCATTCAAAGGAATTGTAATGTTCTTATCGCAACTGAAAACAAGTTATTTATTTATTGAAACATTAATCGATTAGCTATTTAAAAAAATAATAATATTCAGTTTCAGTTTATTACTTGACTTCATTTAAAAGAAAATTTTCTCCAAAAACAAATATAAAGGGAAGTACTTTATCAAAAGATCAATTCAATTTCCATTACTTCCGAAACATAAACAATAAACCTGTTTTTAAAACACAATTAAACTTTATACTTTTTTTCTGATTAAGTTACTTTTTGTAGTAGTAGAATAAATTGAATATAAATTCCTTTATATACATCATTTTACTCATATCGTTATGATAGAAAAAACAAAGGAAAAGTATATTTTTATAAATATATTGAATGTATAGTGAACTGTTAAAGGTAATATTCTCCTATATATTCCTTTCAAAACGCGTAGCACTTGCAAAAAGCTTCTTAAAAATTTATGATAATCATTTAACAATTTCTTTACAAGGATATATAATTATTTTTATTTTCTATTTATTCTACATATATATATATATATTCATTACGAATATTTAATAACAGATTTGGAAATATATATTTATTACAAATAAAATTTGTCAGTAAATTTCCCTTTCTTAATAAAGGTATTTGTTTTTTTCGTATTAAAAATATATTTATTTCTATTTTGTCTTCAATTTGTAAGAGTTTGAATTTGAAAATCCTATTTGTTTGATCACGATTAATTTTTCATCTAAAATGTCTGTGTTAGTTGATAGTTTTTTAATTAATTTAAAATAAGGCAATATTAAATTTTTGCATTATTCTTATTAAATGGACCTCGGTTTCTATTTTGTCCTCAATTTGGAAGAGTTTGAAAATCTTATTTGCAGGTGATGATTAATTTTTCGTCTAAAACGCTAATGTCAATTGATAATTTTTCAGCCAATTTAAATATTAATTTTATTTAGACACGATGTTACACTTTTTTATCTGATATTTCAGGCATAAAACGGTTGATTACCCCTGGTTTAATGCAATATATGGCACAATCTTTAAATTATATTTTTATTTTGAAAAAAAGGATTAGTCAGAATAATTTTTACAACTCAGAAAAATGCTTTACAGTAGAAACTCTTTAAGTCGAACCGCGATAGGTCGAAAACCTCCAAAACTCGAAAAAAAAAAAATTTTTGTTCCCTTCCCTACAATCCCCAAAACCTCCATTAGTTGAAATTTCAACCCTCTAAATGTCGAAATAATTAGTCAATCCCAACAAGTCATTTTGGTATAAATTTTCCCTCCGTAACTCGAAAAAAAAAAAAAAAAAAGAAATTGGACCTCCGTATCTCGAACATTAGCAATGTTTGATTTTGCAATCTTTTTTACAGCCTTTACAACTCGATCATTTGAAACTAATTACCTCTATATTTTGAAGAAAAATAAGTTACCGACTTTAAGGATTTGCCGACAATGCACGCCATTGTTTCTTAGAAAACAATGTATGAGTATACAGTAAATAGAATAACCAATTCTATGAAATATTCTTATTATACACTCATGTCCATAAACTAAGGATAATTCAGAATCACACAGAAATTGAAATCTAAAATAAAAATTTCATCTGTAGAATTATCACACACATCTTGAAGAAGAATATGCAAATTAAAGGAAACCACCAGATGGCGCGGATAGTACGTCACAATGACGAGAGGGGAGAGAGAGGAGGTATAGAGAGGGGTAAGAGAGGGGTATATCAGGAATGGTGGCAAAGAAGTAAAATTGTTCACAAGCGCTTTAAAAGCCATTCAGTGCAATAACCGCATAGTTATGGCACAAAGGAAGCCTTTGGATGATTTTTTACGTGGTAGAATTATCGGACGACTGGAATGTGAACGAACACAGCTGGAAGTATCCGAGGAACTTGGAATCGCCCAGAGTGTCATCTCCAGGCTTTGGCAACGATTCCAAGATGATGGTAATGTGAGTAGATGTTACAGCACATGTCGCCCCCGAGTTACAACGCCGAATGAGGACCTGTATTTAGCAGTTACTGCCAAAAGAAACAGACGGAGCACAGCATCAGACCTGTCTCGTCAGCTCTCTTCAGCTACCGATACGACAGTTTCAAGGCAGACCGTGTACAGACGCTTAGGTCTATATGTTCGTAGGCCTGTCAGATGTGATCCACTTACCGCAACTCACTGTCGCCTGCGATGCGATTAACCTGGAGTAGAGAGCATGCATTGTGGACACCGCAACAGTGGTCTTGTGTGATGTTTTCCGACGAGTCAGGTTTAGTTTGCAGCCTGATTCTCGCCTGACTTTCATATGGAGAGCGCCAGGTACCCGTTACCATTGAACGACACCGTTACGGTGGTGCAGGCTGTCTTGTTTGGGGAGGAATTATTCTTGGTTCCAGAACTGACCTGCATGTCAAGAGTGTAACGATGACAGGCCATATCTATCGGGATGTCATTCTGGAACAACATGTACGTTTGTTTCGGGGCGCCATGGGGGCTGAATTTCTGTTTATGGATGACAACGCCCGTCCTCACAGTGCAAACATTGTAGACGAATGCCTTCAATTGGAGGATATCACCCGTATGGATTGGCCAGCATACTCACCGGACTTGAATCCAATAGAGCTTGTGTGAGATATGCTTGGCCGACGAATTGCAGCCCGTCAACCCCCTCCCACCTGTCAACCGGAACTTCTGAGGGCATTGCTTGATGAATGGTGTAATATTCCCCAAGATCAGATTAATAATTTGATACTCAGCATGCCTAGGCGTTGTAAGGCCTGTATTGCATCGTCCGGGAGACATACTCCATATTAACCATCATACTAACCATGTTATACTGTTTTTTGTAAATAGGTTCTTTTTGAAATTTGCTCCAGGGAGTAAAAATCACAATTTTTATTAATTATGTCAAAGATATAGCATCTTTTTTTGCTCTTTACCGTTTGTTTAATAAATAGACTTTACAAATAAGTCAAATTTGTTTTGCTCCTGTCTCTTTCTTTGCCTGAACTTCATTAGGCTTAATTTATGGAAATGAGTGTAATTCTTGTTATTATAATTCTTATTATTGCTATTGCTTTTATTTGAACTCTAGCGAAGCAAATCGTTTGTCGATTGCAGAAATCCCAGAAGTAATTTGGTTTTACTGCAATACACATCTATTTTAACAACAGTATATGAATAATATTGTTGTCTCGGGATTATTTTGATTTTTTTATTTTAGTACATAATATAACTTTTAAGTTGCAAATAAACATGTTTATTATATCTGTAACTTTTTATTTATTTATTGTACCCTCTAACTCAAAATAAATTAGAAAGTATCTAAATGTCTACTAGTCGAATATTTCCTTACAAAATTCGCGTAAGTCGAAATCCTCCATAAGTCGAAAACTGTATAACTCGAATTATTTGCCGTCTCCCTTGAAGTTCGACTTACAGAAGTTCTACTGTATTTCCATCAAAAAGACTTTATTATTGATTTTTTTCTATGCTCAATGTGTTTTAAATATTAACAAAAGTACATCGAGCAGAAAGTATTTCATATATTTTTGAAAGTTCATTTAACATTCCTTTAAAAAATATTATTTCCTCAATATATATTCTATCAATGGCTTTTAATAATCTATAATTAATTAAAGTCAAGGAATAATAATTTTTTGAAATATAACATACATTATTATTTTAATTTATACAAAACAACCTATATTAGTAATCTTAAAAATCTAAATGCTTTTTATTTAACATTATCCAATAAAGGTAAATAAATGAACAACAAGTTTGCGAATAATCGTTTTTATTACATAAATTCTTTTTATAAAATTGCTCATTCTATTGAGTTAATATTAATTCAGCATTCTCTAAATTCAAAGTTTAAATATTTATAAATATAACGCCTTGATTTACGGCATTCATAATAAAGGAGCTTATAGATAAAAAAAATTGTTATATGTGCTTAATAGAAGTTATTTTTATTCAGAACATTTTTATATTGATATTTTACGTATATTCATGAAATAGAATTTAAAGCCATTTATGATTAAAATTTCATGCATTTGGAAACAAAAATAAAAGAAAAGCTCAATTATATTTTATAGAAAAAAATTGTTTACTCTAAACCTTTTCTAAACACATGCGAGTTAAAATTTTTATACAATTGCTTTCAATCCAAAATCCAATTGCAACTTTATAAAAGAGCAATTCTGAATGAATTAATACATTTTATTAAAATATCAAATATTGATAAATACGATCTGGCATTAAAAGGTAACAGAAAGTTTATTTTTTTAAAATTAATTAACAGAAAATTTAATTTAAGAAAAAAATAAAATAAATTGTGTGCCGACCTTTATTATCATGCGTTCCAAAATCGTCGAAGTTGATATTGAAAATATTTCTTTTATCAATTTTTATAATCGTTTTAATTGATATTGTGCATAAAATAATTGATTAAAATTAATAGGACTGAGCAAAGATAGATTTGTGATTAAAAAGCTATTTTTGTGATAATCCAAGAGGTTTCATTCATATATTTATTGTTATTTGCCACTCAATTTACATTATCGTCTTTAAAGATGATAAAATAAAATTTGTTGATGATAAAATTACTTGCAAATTAATTACAATTTTAATATTAGGGTTGGATTATTTTTAAAAACAAAACATATTCTATGTATTGCCTATAAGAATTAAATACGATTTTTAACAGGGATTATGTTAACAACAAGTAATATGAGAAAAAAATTTTTTAAGTCAAATCCTACTTTTTTTCACTATAGTGCAGAAAGTCCTTTATAAATAATTTTCATTCATTTTTAAGTTTATCTGGCGCCATCTATTGGTAGATATATTCAACTTAAATCAAAAAATAAAAATAAAATTAATTAATTAAATTAAATTAATTAATTAATATTTAAAAAAAACTGTATTAACATCAAGTGTCATTCACTGCAAGTTCAAAAATGTATTTGAATTTGAGTGGATGAATAAAAAGTATTTTATTAACGATTGAAAATTTGAACAAGATATATATAGGGAGAGTTTGAGCTAATAGAAGGAATTGAAAAAGTAAATAAATAAATAAAACTAATTAACAAACAAAATAACAACAAAATTGTTCAAGATAATCAATAACAATCATTAGCACGCTATATTTTATTAAAACGTATTTTAATATAAATATGTTAGTATTATTTATAGCCGAATGTATTCTTTGAAAAGGAAATATTTTAAAATCATTATTTTAAATGAATAAAAAAAAACACAAATCAAGAAAAACATTTTTCTGATTCTTTAATATTTTGTAACTGATTTTGAAGTTGAATTGAGAGATAGTTTTAAAATAAGGAAAAGTAAAAGACTTTACCCCTGTATTTAATGGAACGTGACAATGTCTTAGCATAGTTATGCAAGAAAAATCTTTTTGTAACTATTTCTTAACTTTTCAAATAATAATTGCCCTTCGAGCAATTTTGCAAAAAAAAATATTTTTAAAACGCAAACCTCTTTCTCTTACGATTTTTTTCAAAAGAATATGTGAATGTTTCTAAATTATTCTAACCACAGCTATTGAAATTAAATTTTTTATATAAGACACAACACATCTTTATAAAGGTTTTTACATTTGAATAGCAGAATTAAGAAATACGGACTGACGTTTTGTTTTAAATATTGAAAAAAAAGAACAATTTGTAATATTTTTTTCAAATTACCTTAAGGGCATGTCATTTATCAGCTATAAGTCTAGATATTCTTTAAGAAAACTGGAAAATGAATTTAATATATGTATTGCTTCTTTTTTTTTTTTTTTCTTAAGTAATAATATCTGTAAAAATATTAATTAGAAATTAACATATTTATTTATTTATTTCAAATGTCAAAAAAAAAATAAAGGTTTTTAATAAATTTTAGTAATATTTCGAACGTTACATAATTTTTTATAAAAAAATTAAATTATTATAATATAATTAATTTATTATAATCAAAATTTTTATCACGATGGAACTTATTTATTATTATATAAACAAAAATAAATTGAAATTTATTTGAAAATATAGATAAACTACAAAAACTTTATGGAATTGCAATGACATTTCACGTTCTTATCTTCTTTAAATTAAAAATTTACTAATGTATTTTTAATTAAATACATTTGCAACCCTATAATATTTGTTCTAAACACCGCATTTATTTAAATTAGTAATATTTAAATTAATAATAATAATTAAAAACATTACTAATATGTTTAATCTACATATAATGCTCTTATGTATAAAAATTAAAAACTATTTGGTTAGTGCGTAATTATGAGGCGTTTCTTTGACGTGCTATATTTTAATAAAAATGTACAATATTTTATAAATTTATGAATGAAAATATCCTTTTGCTTTTAGGTTATAAAAAGGCATAGTCGGTAATCATACTTATTTTGGGTTGGGCTTCACCAATAACATATCCCGCTTAAGATGATTTTCCAATGGAGGATTCTGCTTTTGTCCCATCAAACACCCCATTTCTTTCTTAATGCATATTTGCATTATTCCTTTTGGTGAAACTCCTGGCGAAACGCAGACCTTCTTTATTTTGAGGGTTTTGAAGAGAAGCCATGATTCAACCCCAGTGACAAGATCCTTCAGAAACAGACCCCACTCGTTTCGTTGAAGCAAATCGGTGAAAATTCAGGCATGTTGGGATTTATTGTTATCGCTGATTTCGTGAGGGGACCCATTCAGTCAATATCCATACCTTTACAAGCTTTTGAGACAACGAACGATGGTTAAATGGTCCACATTGAAGTTGTCTGCCGGCATTCGAATTGTCAATCTTTCGTCAATTTCAAAGGCTGCCAAAAGTGCCTGGGCAACGAAATCCGATGATCCACCACTTCCTGGCATATCTTCCAAGCTAGTGTCGCCAGATTTAAAAAGGGGAAATTATTCCCTGTATCAACTTTCACTGTTTATGTGAGGACACATAAAAGTTCGTTGAGACCGTGAAATGACTGCGCTGTTTTCCATCCTATCTCAAAGTGGTGCAGCATAATATGACGAATACGAGTATGATTATCGACAAGTATATTTTTAACCTAAAAGTAGAAGGATACTTCCATTCATAAATTTATAAAATATTGTAAATTTGTATTAAAATATAGCACGTCAAAGAAACGCCTGACAATTATGCACTAACCCAATAGTTTATTGATCAGCAATTTTTTCATAAGTGTAACATAAATGGTAAGTGGGTCGCTTTTAATTCACATCTCGATAACTCTACTAATTATTTTCTTTTTAAATGCACATTTCCTCAAGAATTAGAATTGAATCTTGAAATTGTATCACTTACCAACAATACTTTCAATTCGTATCATGCTTCATCTAAATCTATTTCACATTATACAATGATAAATATATATTGAAAAATGTATAAGAACTCTTAAAAATTCTTTTCTTAAATCATAAGAAGTAGCTGTACAATATCTCGCCCAAGAAGTAATTTTCTAAAGTGATACTAGATACACAGTTATAATTATAACAAAGGTGTTAAAGTTATACTGGATACATAAATTTATACTTGAATATGCGAATATGAATTGACACAACTACTTCTTCATGTAACTATTAGTGATTTGAAATAAATACTTACGGCAATTTTGTAAATTTTCTTTTAATATTACACTACAGGAAGAAAAATTAATATCATATTTGTTATGAACACATCATACACAACTATTAACAAAATATTGTTGAAAATACTTTTATGCTCTTTAAAATTTTTGTTTTTCATTTTTAATCAGTCTAGTCTACTTTTTTTTTGGTAAAAAGGAGGAATCAATTTTGTTTTGAAAATTGAATTAAACAAATAATAATAAAAAAAATCAAACTAAATCTGAAAGGTTTCTTCTATTCAAATAGTATCTGCCAAAGGGAATAGTTATACTGCGTGTATAGCTATTTGAATATGCGAATATAAATTACCCCAACTATTTGTTAATGTAACTATTATTTACTTTAAATAAATAATTGTGAAAATTTGTAAATTTTCTTTTATAATTACACAAAAGGAAGAAAAATCAATATCATATTTGATATGAACACATCATACACAAAAAATAATAATGAAAATATTTTAATATTTTCTGTAAATGTTATTTTTCTTTAATCATTATAGTTTATGTTTTGGTAAAAAAGAAAAACAAATTTGTTTTGAAAATTAAATTAAACAATCATTAATATAAAAATCAATCTAAATCTGAAAAATTTGTTTTATTCAAAAGTATCTGCCAAAGGAAATTGTTTCTTTGTACAGGGGACATAAATGTTAAAGTTGATTAAGGTAGGTAGATATCAGAATTCGGAAACTAAAAAATAAGTTAACGAATAAAAAAGAATGAAAAATATGTCTGATTTATTTCGTTATTATAATCTCAGATAAACATATTTTCGAATCGGAATTCTTTTTAATTTCAATTTTTCCTTCAGAAGTATTAAGATATTAAATTTCCTTGCATTTGTTAAAGGAAAAACTTTTGAAATACATAAAGAGTACATTCTTGGGAAATAAATTACTCTCTAAATTACTAATTACTGTCTGTTGCATCTATATATATATTATCCTATAAATTACTGTCTATAAAAATAGATATCAAAGTATCCTATAAAAATTCTTTTCATTATTATACAATATCTCGCCCAAGATGTAGCTTTCTAAAATTATATTCGATGCATAGCTAAATTTATACTTCAGGCTGCAAATATGAATTACCACAACTCTTTGTTAATGTAACTATTAGTTACTTTAAACAAATAATTGTAGCAACTTTATAAATTTTCTTTTAAAATTACACAATAGGAAGAAATGATATTATATATGATATGAAAACATGATAAACCAAAAATAATGATGAAAATATTTTAATTTCTTTTTAATATTTTTTTCCTTTTTAATCATTCTAGTAAACAGGAAGTTCTGGTAAACAGGAATAGTATATTTATTTTGAAAATTAAATTAAACAAATTTTAGTGGAAAAAAATCAATGAAACCAGGCAAATCTGCCAAAGGAAATAGTTTCTTTGTATTGAATATATAAATGTTAAAGTTGGTTGAGGTGGATATCAGAAATACGGAAAATGAAAAATAATTTAACGAATAAAAAAAAGAATGAAACATATGTCTGATTTATTTCTTTATTATAATCTCAAATAAGCATATTTTTCGAATCGGAATTCTTTTTAATTTCAATTTTCCTGTAGAAGTATTAAGATATTAAATTTCCTTCCATTGAGAGACGAAAACTTTTGATATAAAAAAGATTATGTTCTTGGAAAATAATTTACTCGGATAAATATTTATATTTTTCTAAAAAGAAATTTCAGGAAATAAAAAAAAAGTCCTTCTATAATGTACAAAAATACCAATCACAGCAAACATGATTTTGTAGATTATAAAGTTCTATTTCTAAAATTCAAACTTTGAATTAATTTTAAATTCACGATCTCTATAAAGCCAAAAGAAAGTCTCAGTTTGCAATTAATTATTATTTGCATTACTTTGTTTGAAATCCATTTAAAAAACACAGTCTCAGAATATCGAAGAGGACACAAGTATTTTTCTTTTTGTTCTAATGCAGCTGGCAAACAAGCGCGGCACCGACGTCACTCACTTAGTACTACCCAGGAGGTGCGTGTAGCTTGAAGATAAGCTACGGACGCGAAGTAACAATACCCCCGCAAAGCTCTACGATCCTGCTAGACCGGGAATTATCGGTTTAAAGTGGATTCGAACCACTACAAACATCCATGGCACCACCGGGACTCTAATTCGTAACCTGTGGCACCAAGCGGCATAGCGCTAGCCACTCGGCCATTCAGGCACCTCGAAGAGGACAAATAAAACGAAAAGAAAATTACAAATACAACTTCAATTTATTTTCGACAAAATATTTATATCACGAAGCATCAGATAAAAATTTATCACCCCATAATTAAAATTAATATTTTAAATTGACTGAATAATTATTAATTAGCATAGACGTTTTATAGTATATGAAAAGTTAATTGTGATCTACATACAGCATTTTCAAATTCAAACTCAAATCATTCACATTTCAAATTCAATACAATCAATCATTATTTTGCAATGCTTAGTTTAATCAAAAAAAAAAATATATATTTAAAAAAAGCACAGTTCAAAAATAAATGAAATAAAAAGAAGCATAGTCTCAGAAAATCAAAGATGACACATAAAACGGAAGAAAATTACAAAAAATGCCTTCGATTTATCTTCAACAAAATATTTATATTACTAAGTATCAGATAAAAATTTAACATCGCTTAATTAAATTTATATTTTAAATGGACTGAAAAATTGTCAATTAACATAGGCATTTTAGACGAAAAATTAATCATGACTTACAAGTAAGATTTTCAAATTCAAAATGTTAGATTGAAGACAAAATAGAAATATGCATACTTTTAACAGGAAAAAAAAGCAAATGGCTTTATTAAGAAGAAAGGAAATTTATAAACAAATTTTGAAACATTTATTTGTAATATATATATATTTCAATATATGTTATCAAATATCCTATATATATATAAACTCAAGAGCCAAAACATTATGACCACCCTATATTTTGCACTGAACTCGCCTGGATGACGTGGAAGGCACGTGACCGCAACGCTCACGATCCTATTAGGACCGGGACCTACGGCTTAAGGTGGATTCCGAACCACTACAAACACCGATGGGCAAACCGGGATTTGAACCCGATACCTGTAGAACCGAACGCCAGAGCGCTAGCCATTCGGCCTTCAGGCCCCCTACTTGAGTGTATATAGATAGATAGATACACTGCGTAAAAAATAGAAGGACAGTGTTTTTTGCCAATTAATATCTCTTATTTTTCTCCTAACTATCAGATATTTATGCAGATTTAGTTCAATGACCCATTTTTTCGGCAAAAATAAAACATCTACCACTATATTAATAATAAAATTAATATATATAATTTCCGATGCGTAAAAAAATAGAAGGACACGTTTGCTAATATACACTGAAGTGACAAAAGTCATGGGATAGCAATATGCAAATTTTCAGATGGCAGTAGCATCGCGTAGAACAGGTATAAATGCGCATTGCTTTCGCAAAGCTTTCATTTCTGTTCAAGTTATTCATGTGAAGAGGTTTTGACGTGATGATGACCGCACGACGGGAATTAACAGACTTTGAACGCGGAATGTTAGTTGGAGCTAGACGCATGGGTCATGCCATTTCGAAATCGGAAGGGAATTCAACATTCCCAGATCCACTGTGTCAACAGTGTGCCGAGAGTATGAAATTTCAGGCACAACATCCCACCATGGACAGCGCAGTGGTCGACCGCCTGCACTTAACGACCGAGACCGGCGACGTCTGCAAAGAGTCGTAAATTCTAACAGACAAGCAACACTGCGTCAAATAACCGCAGAAATCAATGTGGGACGTACAAGGGACTTGTCTGTTAGAACTGTGCCGAAAATTTGGCTTTCTTGGGCTATTCCCCGCAGAAGACCGACTCGAGTGTCTTTACTGACAGAACGACATCGCTTGCAGCGACTCTCGTGGGCACGTGAGCATATCGGTTGGTCCCCAGATGAATGGAAAACCGTGGCCTGGTCCGATGAGTCACGAATTCAGCTGGTAAGAGCTGATGGAAGGGTTCGAGTGTGGCGCAGACCCCACGAAGCCATTCAGCAAGGCACTGTTCAAGCTGGTGGTGGCTCCGTAATGGTGTGGGCTGTTTTCATGGCATGGACTTGGTCCTCTGGTGCGACTTCGAACATTGACTGAAATGCTTATGTTCAGCCTTGAGATCACTTGCAGCCATTCATGGACTTCATGTACCCAAACAACGATGTATTTTTATGGATGACAATGCGCCATTAACAACTGTTCGCGATTGGTTTGAAGAACATTCTGGACAATTCCAACGAATGATCTGGTCACCTAGATACCGACATGAATCCCATCGAGCATTTATGGGACATCATCGAGAGGTCTGTTCGTGCCCAAAATCCTGCACCATTTTTTCACAATTATGGACGTCTATCGAGACAGCATGGCTAATATTCCTGCAGAAGACTTCCAACGACTTGTTGAATCCATGCCACGTCGAGTTGCTGCACTTCGCCGGGCGAAAGGAGGGCCGACACGATATTAAGAGGTATCCATGACTTTTGTCACTTCAGTGTATTTAATTTAGTGAGCTGTTCTTTAGTTAAATAGTGATTTGTACTTTCTTTTATCCTTTTCTGTCAAAAAAAAAATCTAATTTGTTTAAAAGTTACGCTGTTTCTCCGTTCTCAGAAATGCCTAAGGAATACCTTTGAACGATTTTCAAAAAGGCAAAATTTACGCATATCAAAATGATGGTAAAGGTGTCAGAGAGATTGCTCGATTGTTGCAAGTGAGCCTCAATACAGTTTCAAACTTTATCAGAAATCCTTATAAAAATGGAAAGAAAAAAAAGACTGGTAGACCGAAAAAGTTAACACCACGTGATGAAAGAAAACTTGTTCGTGTGCTTAAGACGAACAAAGGAAGTGTTTCAAAGGAAAGAAATCAAGCAGGACTTAATCATGTGACGAAACAAACAGTTTACAACTATATTAAAAGATCTAAAAAATTCATTTTCAAAAAACGGAAACATCATCTAAGTGGATACAATGATAACCGTTTAGCGTGGGCTAAGGAGCACATGTTCTGGACTACAGAATGGACTTCGGTGATATTTTCCGATGAAAGAAATTTAACTTAGACGGTCAGACGGATATCAGCACTACTGGCATTGTCTGCGGAATGAAGACGAATACTATTCAACACGACAAATGGGAGGGGAGTTTAATGGTTTGGTTGGCTGTAGGATACGGAGGAAGGACAAGTCTGGTTTTCTTAAATGGTAGGCAAAAACATACAGACTACATTCAAGTGCTGAATTACGAGCTTCTTCCTTATGGCTCTGACTTGGGGGTGAAGAGTGGAAGTTTCAGCAAGACGGAGCTTCCATTCACACTGCGACTGGAGTCAAAAATTGGTTCCTAACAAATAATGTGGATGTTTTTACCATGGCCAGCCAAAAGTCCTGACCTTAATATAATGGAAAACATCTGGGCAATGCTAGTTCGTTGAGTTTATGCTGATGGAAGGCAATTTGATTCGCTAACTCAGCTTCGAGAAGCATTGGATGACTCGTGGGACAAATTTTTGTCAAACAGAAGTTCAATCTCTATACAATTCACTTCCAAACAGAATATTTGAAGTTATAAAGGCCAATGGGAAGAACATTCCTTATTAAAATCACTATTTTTCATTCATTATAATGCTGTCCTTCTACTTTTTTACAAAGTTTAAAAAGAGAGAAACTATTTTTGTTGTCATTAATATTTTGTGTTTGAATATCATAATTCTGATGTTAAAATTGTATTTTTAAAATATTTGTAAAATGTTTCTAATAAAAATTTTAGTAAAAATAAAATATTTTTCGGTTATTGTTACAAAATCAAGTGTCCTTCTACTTTTTTAAGTAGTGTATAGATATGTATTCACCTGGTAATAATTTTACTTATACAGTTATATAAAAATATTATTTATTAGTTGTAAATATTAAATATTATTCCTTTAAGAAAAAATATTCTTGTAGAATAAATCTATAAAAAATATATCATATCGTTAGAAGGAAAATATTAAATGATTACCATAAAATTTTAAAATCTTTTAGCAAATGTTAGGCGTATTAAAATGAATATATAGGAAAATTTAGTATATAAGTGCTCACTATATATTCAATGTATTTATAAAAGTATATCTTCTATCATAAGGATATGAATAATATTCAAAGACGTATTCAAATTAAATTTATATTCAATTTATTCTACTAGACATAAAGCAACTCGTTCAGATAAAGTACAAAGTTTAATTGTGCTTTAAAAATAGGTTTATTATTTATGTTTCGGAAGTAATGGAAAGTGAATTGATCTTTAGATAAAAGTATTTCGCTTTGCATTTGTTTTTCGAGACATTTTCTTTTGAATTAAGTCAAGAAATAAACTGAAACTGAAGTTTATTATTTTCAAAACAGCTAATCGTTTAATGTTTCAAAAATTAAATAACTTGTTTTCAGTTGTGAAAAAAAAAACCCTTATAATTCCTTTGAATAATTTTTTTCTTTTTTCTTTTTTGTTGTTGTTATTTATTGTTGATTCTAAATATTGAATCAATATTTTGGCACATAGTTTATTTTCTGTATTATTTCAACGGTATCATCATTTTACGGTATCATGATATCATCATTTTTAAAAAGTAATTGAAAAACATTCTTTTTTTTTCAATTAAAACGAATTGAAAAAAATGATATCTGGAAAGGGATTACTTTTCATATGAAAATCCAATTTATTATTATATTTGAAGTATGATTATTCTGTTGTTATAACAAAATTAAGTTTTCAGACAACATATGAAGTAAATAGACTTCTTTAAAGTTTCTTTAAAAAGCAAATATTAAATTTACAATAAAATATTTCCAAATAAATATAACGGGGTTGCTTTTTTCTTCTAAATTACATTATAAATTAAATAATTTTCTATCATTTTTATCTGAGTGACAATTAATTTGATAATCGAAAAGGAATTCAAATCTCAGAATAATATGCAATATAAGAAATGGTATTTTCTTTCCCTTATTTTGTTTTTAAATATTTGTAGATTGAATTTTTTTAATACAACTATGTATTACAGTTAACACATACAGATTAATACGAATGACTTACAAATGATACTGGTTTTTTCTAGTAATATAAAGGAAGAATTTAAAAAACAGACTTTTTTAAATATTAATAATAATTAATTTCCTTTCTAATGCATTTAAAAATAAATAAATAAATTTAAATAATGCATTTCAATTCTAATTCTCAAAATTCGATATAATTTTCTTCAAACAGTTTTGAAGAGTTTGGCGACAATAGCTATGATTATATTTAAGAATTTTAACAATTACAAAATTTGAATAATCTATTTTAGCTATTTTCAATATATATTACATTATATTTAATACAAACTCTGTCTCAAGTTTTTTTAATTTTTATGCTTATGAAAAAAATCTATATATTTTTTTCATCCTGTTACTCTACAATAAATCATACAATAATTGATTTTAACTATGTATATGATATGAAATGTCAGATTTCTAAAAACACTGTAAATATATAATTCTAGTTTTAATGATAGGCAATTTAAAATAGAAAGACCATTTTTTTTGCATCCCTTTTACTTCTTTTCATTTATTAAATTATCATGGAGTTTTTGTTGAAATATATAAATCCAAATAATTCAATAATATAATTAGATTAATTTTTAAATTATCTAAAATTATCAAACTTAATTACATATTTATTTCATTTTATAATTTAATAATGGCATTTGTATTTCATTTATTCCTTGAATTTCTGGACTAAAATTTAAAATAAAAATATATTAATTTCTGGTATAAATATATAAATTTCTGGTATCTTAAATACTAATTAAGATGGCAGTTTTTCCCATTTAAAGAATTTATTAATTTTAATAATACAATACAAGTCGAGAATTCACGTTAAATATTAACAATGGAAGTCAAGACTTCCATCGCAAGGTTATTTGTATTTTAAGACAGTCGAAAAATAAAATGTTAAATTTGTATATTTCTGGGGAACAAATGTATTCTAACAACAAATTAAATACGAGATTAAATAATAAATATTCAAAGTAATTTACAAATTATTTTAAATTAAGCAATTTTACGATATTACAAAATGATTTCGTTCAAAATAATACATCTAATTTTTTTGACTGTCAGACATGTTAGAAATATGTATAGTCCAAAACATGGGAAAAAGCCGTGAAATTGGATTTCCTTGTTCGAAATGACGAAATCCCCTTAAAGAAAATGATTTTTTGTTTGAAATTATTTTTAATCCGATTTTACCTTTATTTACAGGACTCAAACAACACTGTAATATATAAACAAAAAAAAAAGTTTGTTTCTTTATTTACAGACTAAACTTTCTGAAGACTATTTTTTACAGAAATATATTATTAAATATAAACTGAATAAATCGTTTACAATAATAAAGCACAAATTTTTATTTAATGCTGTCAAAATCATAATTGTATGAATGCATTGTGATTCTAATTTTTTTTTTTTAAATCGTAGATTTCTCCTGAAAATAATATTTATTATTTCACAAATTTATTCTTAAAATTCTTTATATATAAAAAAAATAATTTTTAAATTTAAAAGACACTCATATTTTACAAATTTTTAAATTTATAAAATGAATTTATTATAAAAACTTTTTTTTTTTTACTATTCTACCAACTATTCCATGAAAACAATCACAAAATGACATTCGGCCCCTGTATGACCCAATGCATGCCCGTTTGCAAGTTTGCATTCAAAATTCTGGAGGTTACACGGCTATTAATGTAACACCATTTTATATTTGAAATGCATTTTCTTGATCTTAAATTAACTTGTGATCTTTAAAATTTAATCAATTAAACGTGTTAACTAGACAAATGCATTTTTGAATTTCATTCCTCTACAATAATTTTTTTTAGCGTTTTTTTTTTTTCCGTCAGTGTATTTTGCAACATATAAAAACTTTTTTTTTTTATCACATTTATTTAATTGTTCTTTGAGCTTGTATATATAAAATACAATTAAAATAGAAAATCAATAAAATTACTTATTTTTATCTTCAAAAAAAGCACCATGAGTTTTACTGGAAAGGAAAATTGCAAATATTCTTTCGTCAAACATTCGGCTCAACTGTTAAAATTTGATTTGAAGTATTATAACTAAGTAATAATTTTAAGTAATAACTTATATGTTGAATAAACTCAAACTAATTGAAAAGGCTTATTCAAACGGAAATTTAAACGCTTTGTAATACATCTGCACTGTAACCGTAACTGAAGTGCAAAACTCCTAATAAAGGAAAGAACTTACGTAAAAATAAATTATTAAAAATTAAAATTATTATTAAAAATTAAGTATCTTTTTTACAAGATAACATTTTTCAGAAAACTATTACTTAAAATTTTCATCTTAATGTCAAAGACTTCTCACCACTTGAAAAAGATAAATAATTTAATTCTAATTAACCAACACAGGAAGTTAAACTTTCAACCTCCAAAGGATTTAATGTTCCGATATACTAATTATCCAAATGCTTCTAAAACTCCACCATTCAGAAAAAGAGAGCCTTTCAAGACGTTCGAAATGCCTTACTTGATATTTAGCTCGTAAATACTTTAATTTACAAAGGGTATTTTCGGATTGGATTGTCCGATGTTTAATTTTTTTTATCCTTTTTTTTTTCTATGGAAGAAATTAATCTTCTCTGGACATTGAGAAAAAAAGCCAACATTCTTTTCTTTCCTTCGTTCTGTTCTAAATAAGAAGAATACACTGGCAGATCTTTAATTCGAATTCTCGGAGTCGTTCAGCTTTGTTCTCTTAAGATTAGAAAAAATATTTTCCTCGCTGCAATTGAGGGGTGCAATTACTACTTTATTCAAATCTTGACGCTGCTTTTTCTTCTTTTTTTCAATTTCATGCATTTACAAATGGAGACACACAACTAAAAGGTAAAATGGCTGAAAAAAAGAGGAAAAGAGATAAAAAAAAGCCCACTACTACAAGGTATAAAATTTGGACTTCTTAAATGAAGTTGTTAACGCATCGGACGCATTCAATTTAATTAAGTTTCATAGATTTTTCCCCTTTTTTCGTATAATGTAGCAAGACCACCAAGGGACTGAAATCTTTGGTTGGATTTTTTAATCCAAGGAACTTTTTAATGTTTTCTTCTGCTACTTTTCTCGCTCTTAATTAAAGGACTTACTTTTGAAACAGTAAGTAATGATATTCAGAAGTCCTTGTTAGTAGGGGTATAAGGAAAGCGGTAACACATCTTTATCAATTTCGAGTCCTTTTTTCTTTTACATTTTTTTATGCCTTGTGGCTACCTTGTTAAAAAAGCATGTTTTTATATCGTATTAGTTATTGTATTACATCATACTGGAAATACCCTAGAGCTATCGGATCTGTGTACCAATTCTTTTTTTTTTTTTTCCTGAGTTGAAAAAATGGCGCAATAGCACTTGATACCGGAAGTGGTTTTAATTAAGATTAATTTAACTGTTTAATAAATTCTGTTTAACCATTAGAATATTTTGAAAAAATAAAAGTGCTTTTCTGTTAGAATTACTTCTTTATTTTACCAGACTGTTTTGTTATTTGTAACTTTCCGCCATATTATATAATCCCATAGAAAACACGTTCAATCATGGAATTAGATGAAAGGAATCTTACATTTTTTATTTATGACATAAAATTACAAATATTTCCATCTTCTATTATATTTTAAATATTATTCTTATATTATTATTATAAAATATTTCAGTCAGTATATATATATATATATATATATACCTTGATTTTC
Source organism: Caerostris extrusa (assembly GCA_021605095.1). Taxonomy (NCBI): domain Eukaryota; kingdom Metazoa; phylum Arthropoda; class Arachnida; order Araneae; family Araneidae; genus Caerostris; species Caerostris extrusa. The sequence continues at coordinate 103,826 of BPLR01001090.1, forward strand.
GAGTGACTGGCGCTCGGCGCTGTCTGTAGTTTTTCGAAATCCGCTTAAAACAGTAAGTCCACTTTAACAGTAAGGTGTTATATGGTTGTATGAGTGCCTCTGTTTTAGAAAGTTTAGTCATTATTGATAGGGATCGTGAATAATGTATTGATATATTAAAGAATAATTTACAATGTAATTCTGCAAATATGGGACTCAGTCAGGATTACTTTTGCATACACAGTATTGATACAGCGTAAGCACTAGATTTTAGATGTTACATAGCACGTCAAAATCTCTTCAATTTCATCCACAGTTGACGGATGTCAACATTAAGCCTTCGTGGGATGATTTAGGTAATGAAAATTAAGATTCATTTCTAGAACGGTGATCTAAAAAGTTCTATTCTGAAACAATGCATCATTATGAATTCAATTACTTTGGTCGAATCCATACCATGAATATAACAAGCTATTTCAAAAACAAAGATATCCAACAAAATATTTGCTTAAATTATTTGTAATAAAATTTATAAATGTTTTTGACTGTATGAATATATTTACACTGTTAGATAGAAAGTTAATTTGATTTTTAATAATAAATTTGTCTAAATTAAAAGGAAATGTTTCATAGGAACAATTGGATCTGTGATTAATTAAAATAAATGAAAAATACAAATTAAATGTTTATATATATACCAGTTAGTTTTATTTAAACTGTTTACTTCAAGGATTGAAATTTCAGACACATTTTAAATGCGTATATAAGTATACGAATTTAATATATATATATATATATATATAATATGTGCTACATTCACTGCACATTTCAATTGTAATATTTTTACACTATTAGATAGATAGCTAATTTGATTTTTTTCTCTAATGAATCATTTGTTTAAATTATAATAAAACGATTCATTTAACCGATTCATGTGATTGTGAACGATTCATTTGTTTTAATTGAAATAAAATGTAAAATATAAAATAAATATTCATATATATGTTAGATTTGTTTAAAATTTATTTTAAGGATTGAAACTTCTGACATATTTTTAATACGCAAAGTATACTAATTCAAAATAGGCCTCAAATATATTTATATAGGAAATATATGTTCTATATTCAGTGTATATTTCAATTGCAATCCGGTTTTTTTTCCTGTAATTTTCAGGTTATTTTGAAAAAGTGGAACGTCATTTCAAATTTATTCAAAATAAAAAAATTATTTAAAAGAAATTGTTTCAATGAGAAGTAAATATTCATTGATTTGAATGAATATAAAAAATATCCTATTTATTCTCCAATCTTACAAAAAAATAATGAATTAGTTTTACTTCAAATTTTTGATATTCATCGAAGAAAACTTTTTGATTACTCAAATAAAAAGCCTTTTAATATTAACAGCGTTAAATAAATTATTTCAGACAACGTCCTCTTATTACTTTTTTTTTTTTTTTAGTATATTTAATGCATATATAGAAAGAAAGATTTAAAATTATTTTTTAGAAACGCATCTTTCATCTCATAATTTCTTTTTTTCAGAAAAAGACATTCTTGACAAGCAAGAAATAAATATTCAATAAATGAAAGAAGAAAAGAGGAACATTTTGAATTAAATATTTATGAAATCTAAATCTCTACATACGCGTCCAAATTAAGCATTTTTTTTCACTAGTTATTCAATGAATAAAAGAAATTTCCTTTTGATATTCGATTCTATATTCCTTAGAAATGAAGAATAATTTCCTGAAAAAAAAAAATTTATTTTTAGTAGAAAAACATTAAGTAAAATACATTGTTCAAATATGAAAAATAATTAATCTCATTCATTTTTGTGACTGGCATTATTGATCATATAAAAATAATTACATGAAAAATAAATTTTAAATCAATAATATACTCATTAGTTATGCTCGTAAAATGTCAGGATTTATATTTTAATGTAATTATATTATTAAGATTATTATTTTGTTGATTTTTTTATGTATCGATAATTTGAGTGAAACGAGCTTTTCATGTATAATGTTCATTATTTTAATTAATCAAATGACTTGTTTTAAAAATTATAAATTATATGGTTTTTGATAAAGCATCTGAATATCGAACATAAATCTTAATTTATTGCTTAATGAGTTTCTTTCTAGTCGTGATTTTGACAGAATTATGAAAATCTGGCATGAATAGCTGGTTTGTTTTTTTATTCCTTCTGAGATTGTTGATGAGGTAACGTCTCAGCTTATAATAGACCTATAATGGTTTCAAGAAGAGGACCATTTCAGGTTCATGGGAAAACGTTAAATTTTATTTACAAAATATATATATATATATATATATATATAAGTCTGGGTAAATACAGTTATTTATAAAAAAAAAATGAAAATTAAAGATTTAAATTTGATTCACAAATGCAGTTCACTCAAAAACGGCGATTTTTCAGAGTTCTCGAGTCTACGACAAATTTTAAACATGTGGTTTGCGGTAGTCCTTAATTATCACTTGTGATACATTAAACCACACAAATCTACTCGAAAAACCTTCATTTAAGAAAATACGTGAAGAATAGATGTCAGCTTCCCTCACTTCTCAATGGAGTACACATTTTCTCAGCCCAATGTCCATCACCAGTCACGATGCAACAACTCGTGATGTAGTCCATATTCCAACCGAAATTGTTTCGACCTGTGAAGGTCTCACAAACAATCGCCGATTTAATACGGCCTCATTATTCATGACACAGAATATCTGCTATCAGATTTGAGTGACAGGTTGTCCTTATTAGTACAAAACACTAATTGCATGCAATGTAATTACTCACAACACTGCCTTTCTGCACATTGTCAAATTTTAGTGACTGCCTTTCTGCTGTCAAATTTGAGTGAGGGGTGGTTATTATATAATTATCAAAGAATATACATTTTTCTCTCCTGGGAAAGAAATGCTACAACTCTTCGTGTGTGAAAATTACAAAAAAATTTTCTTCCTATATAAAATAATGAGAATAACTTAATAAAATATTATAAATTCTTCATCAATTTATAAAAATCTCCTTCTACGGCGAATTTTTTAGTGAGAAATATATTACTTTGGAATCCTAAGCTACAATTTACTTTTTCCGAAAAGAATTAAAAAAAAAAAAAATAATAGCACAACATAAATACATCAGCTTTTATTTAAAATGTTCAGATCAATATATTTTTATATATATACATTCTAACAACTCTGTTTAGTCCATAATTTTTAATTAATTAATTTTTATAATACTTTTTAAATTTCTGCATTTCATAATTGAAATATTGACAATAACGGCCATTTTATTTGTTTAATCGGCCATATGCAGCCTAAATTATATCACCAAAAGCACTTTAATAGGATATTATATGGAAATTTTCAAAATATTTACATTTATAAAATTCCACATTATAACATTTTTAAAAACTTTTGAAATTCAATGTCTTAATTAAAATACAGTAATGATTAATTTAGTAATGATTGATCTCCTTTTCTCGGATTTTAATTCCTTTTATGCCTCTTGTCGTTTATTTATACACATTATGTATTTTGTATCTCATATCATTATTAAAAAGTATATAAAGATCATTCATCTCAACAATTATAATGGTTTTTAAATAGATAGTCATTTTGCCATTACCAGCAAATAATTATACGATTGTCCGATATATTTTCCTTTTTGTCTACTGTACATATTTCTGTTCATAAATCTGACAGATCACATAAATGCGGGGATAAAACAAGAAATTGAAAAATAGCCACTCAGTGTAATAGACAGCAAATTGATAAATACAAAATACAGACCTCACTCATAAATTGTTTTCCTCATTGTCTGAGTATCCACTTTACGAAATTGAAACTCCATTCTAAAATGGTTTTAGTTTTTAACCACCGTCCTATGGTTTCCATGACCCACCGAGTATTGTTAAGAGATATCTCATAACAATAACAAAACAAATAAACAAAAATTCATGATGGCATGTCTTTTAAAAAAAGATGCAAATACTTAATCGTAACTGCAATACTATATTTTCTTTCAGGGTACTCAATTTTCTGAATTTATCTCAAAGGAAGGCAGCGGCAGAAAAGTCAAGATTTCCCGAGGGCTTAACGGTGATACTTTCTCCGGAAGCTATTCCCCAGTGTCTCGAGTCGGAGAGGAATTCCGAAACATTCAGTTCTTTCAATACTTTTACTCGCTCTTTAACGTGAATTTATATCCTCTTCATCGTCAGATGTGTTAAATTAGAAGTGTATTTTGTAGGCATTTATTTTTGAAAGAATTTGTTTAGAACTCCTTAAGAATTGAAGTCACAGATTTGATTTTTCAATCTTGCAAGTTTTTAGGCATCAGATTTTTACAAACTAAAAAGCCAGTGATAAAAAAATTGTAATAACAACAGGTTATGCGCGAAGTCATTAATAATAGCTATAAGAATGGAATCATTAATTAATTATTCTATAGTTGTTATTGGGGCCTGATGTCTGAGTGGCTAGCGTTTTGGCGCTCGGTACCTCGGGCTCGTGTCCCAAAGAGTGCCATGAATGTTTTTAATAATTTGCAATCCACCTTAAACAGTAGGTTCCGTTTTAACATAACCTTAGAGTGACAAACGGGATTTTGGACTTTGGCTAGGTGTTGCTGTCTACCAAGTGCGATAAGAAGCAAAAACACTATTTGGGACATTATTTAATTTAATCCTCATAAACCATTAATAGCACATAAAACAAATATCTTCCATTTTATCCAAATCCTTACGAAACAAAAAAATTAATAATCAAATCATATTTTTTTTATAGAAAATCAATTAGAACATCCATGCAAATGATCGTTTCCAAACACAAATAAAAAAAGGGACATTCGCATCCAACATTATGTTTGGATATGAAATCTTACAAAGGAGACTGTTTTGAAAGTAAAAAAAAGGAAAATACAGCTCTCTCGAAAAGAGACAGAGAAAAAAAAAAAAAAAGTCACGATTCACTACTAATAAATTAATTAGTGATTTGCTTTGTAACTATTGAGACAAAACGGATTATAGATGTAGATGTCTACCAAGTGGGATAAGGAACAACAACAACACTATTTGAGACATTATTTAATTTAATCCTCATAAAGCCATAATTGTGCATAAAACAATAAACAATTCACTCTACATTGTATCCTAATCTTTACGAAACATAAAAATTAATAATCAAATCATATTTCTTTTATGCAAATAATTGTTCCAAATACAAATATAAAAAGGACATCAGCATCCAACATTATGTTTTGATACGAAATCCTACGAAGCAGACTGTTTTGTAAGTAAAGAAAGAAAATCCAGCTCTCACGAAAACAGAAAAAAAAAAAAAAAAGTCGCGATTCACTCGTGCAGAAAATAAAAATCAGACTTGAATATCGGAAGAGACGCGCTTGCTACGTTTCTTTTTCAAGCGCATAAAATCTCTTCCGAACTGCGTGGTTTGTGAGCCAGAGATGCACATATTGGATTACTCTGCCCTATCCGAGTCTCTTATCCTGGCTCAGGCTGTCTGGCCCCGAATAAATGCCGGAACACACACCCCCCTCGCAACCCTCAGAAAGAAGAAAAAAAAAGGGGTTTGCTCTTATACACTACAACATTAAAATCCTAACCATCGACGTGGAATTACATAGTTGGCTTCTAATAATACTGCTGCGACAGTTTATTTTTGCAATGGAATAGGTTTTATTCGGTGTTTCGTACACGAATGCTTTTAAGACGCAGAGCAGCGTGGAATGTTGGTATTGATCTTCGGCGTAAATAATTTTTATTCATTTCGCTTCGCATCGGGGACAATAAAAATCTGTCTATTATGAGAGAATTTCCGCGTGTTATGCACGATAGGCGGAATCGTATTATTTATAGCTGCAGATTATTATTGTTTTTGCTGTTTCCAAAGCAGATTATGCATTTGGTCCATTAACTCGCAAAGGCTATTTTTGAAAAAGGAACCAAAATTTCAATGGCTCCTGATGACAAAAACAACCCATTTGTGAATCACACCTTCTGATCCCCACTCCCCCCTTCTCCTCGAACCCAACGGAAGAACTTACTAGCCTGCTGTTTAATGTGCTCACATTTAGCCTAAATTCAAAATATGGCAAGGTTTTCATTTTTTGGCTAACTTGTCCAACTCTGAACTCAGTTACGCATTTTCTTAATTATTTTTGGTTGGACATCGGTGGGCCTCTTGTTCCACGGCTCTGTGCCACAAACAGTCCACCGATGGGTGATGGGTAACGTACAATGCATTCGGGAAAGACTTTCCTCAGTAACCCCTCTGCATTTCCATGTCATATGGTGAAACCTGGAGGCCTCTTACCGGGCAGTTTGACTGTCGTGCTAGATGCTTTACCTACTTTGTCACAATTATCATTATGTCTCTTTTCTGAAAGTAAGAAATTCAACGCCCACGCCAGAAGATTCCGAAATAAACCCTTTTACATGATATCTGCGCAAGTTACCGTTGTGTCACGACTCGGAAAATCGGACAATTAACTGCGAAGCTTTTGACTACTTCAAAAAGAGAACCAGCAGCTCAGTGGCCTATGGGACCAAAAGAACAAACACCCTGGAAAAGTACCTGGGGGTTAACCTTTTTACATCACTTCCCTCTCCTCCAATCGAACTATAGTATACCATGCCTATATACTGATCTATGATATATCATGCTTATTTACCAATCTGTGGTTTATAGTGGAAAATAACTTACAGATTTATGGTTTATGGTGCTCATTTTTAAAGTAAACGCAGAAATTTTGAGTTCACTAGTTAATGACTTATAATATATGACAAAAAACATCTTAGATATCTTACAACATAAAACACTATAATCTTAAAACATTATATCTTAGAACTTATAACACTATAATCACTGATCTAAGACATTATATAATCTTAGATATCTTAGAGCATAAATTATGTTATACTTTCATATATGCCGCGATTCTTACAACTAATCACGACGTTGATAACATTAAATACTATTAACTGAAAAAAGAAAAATTGGGACGTTTTTATAAAAAATTCTGGTTAGGGCTGTTTATTTTGAGTTTTGATGGATTGTCTTACCTTTCTGATTTGATTAATAATTTTGACTACTTTGGTATTAAAACTAATTAATTATGAAATCTGAAAAATTAAAAAATATCAACTTTTAAGTAAAATCTTGAGGTTAGTATGGAAAAGTGAGCAAAATAATTGCAAATTTTACAAAATTATTAAATTTTGTAAATAATTAGACTTTTATGCAATATTTTATATCTGATCATTCTAATTCTGATTATGTATGTTACGAGTGTTCTTTGAAAATGTTTCATTGGTGCATTGGGTTCTTCGTGCAGATTTAAATTTATATGAAGAGCTATTAATTTTCAAAAGTTACTGCAGATAAGTACATCCCTAACATTAACATCCGAAATTAGACCACAGTCTAAAAGTTGATCAATTTCTTTCCTAGGTTATGACGTTGAAGGAATTTTTAATAAACGGGAAACAAATGGATTTGAAGTGCAAAGTTCAAACCCCAAAGTAGTTGGCTCGATGCATTTTTACAGAAATCCAAACTGATTTTCTAATCCAAAAACCAGGAAAACTTCGATATTCTGCTGTATTAGACACACCTTTTCCGACTTTGAAACAGCAGTTATGTAATCAAATGCATTGCAAATATCAATAGCAGATAAAAGAATGTTCTTTATATCTGCGATCTAGTAAAATTGCAACCTTATGTATTCACTGGGAACAAAATATTTTTAATCAAAATATCCTTCATTTTTTTCATCTTGAGAATTCAAAAGTGAAAATTTATAGCATCAATAAATTGTTAAGAATTTCAGGTACGTCTGTCAGCAGGCCTTCATTACATTCATTGTTATAGTCTACATTTTTCAATTATTATAACTGAAGCAATGAGATGCAAGTCCTTCACAGAGTGTTGTAGCTGCTTTCAAATTGCATCATTATTTAATATTAAGCAATGAAATTCCTTATGTTTAAATTTTCCATGACAGGAATTTCTTGAAGGAATGATACCAATTTCTTGAAGAGACTTCCCATTATTCAATTTCAACTTCCCATTATTCATACCAATTTGAAGAGACTTCCCATTATTGATACCAATTTCTTGAAGAGACTTCCCATTATTCATACCAATTTCTTGAAGAGACTTCCCATTATTGATACCAATTTCTTGAAGAGACTTCCCATTATTCATACCATTTCTTGAAGAGACTTTCCATGCGAACAGGTGTAGCTATTCCAGTCAACATTATTTTGCATGGCAATTTACAAATTATAATTATACATATTGAATTAAAAAAATATTTTTAATTTAATTTTTTAAGACAAATTAAATAGAAAAAGGAAAGTAAAAATTTATTTTTTTGATAAATTATACATTATGAGGTCTGTCATTGAATAAAGAAATGAAAGTATATGGAGCATAACGTGTATATATGGGTGAATTGCATTTTACATGTTTGCAAAATAGTAATTCCATAATTCAATTTATAATTTCGCATAATAATCGCTTTAAAAAGTCATATAATTATGCTAAATCTACGTTAAATCAATGGTTTTTTGTCCTCTTAAAGTTGAATATAAATAAATATTGTCAAATACATGAAATAAAAAATATACATCATTTTTTTTTTTTTCAAAAATACTAAATACCCCCTATACCATTTTCCTCCTTTAAGTTCCACCACTATATGTATATATTACTCAAACATTTATTTCATCATACAAATAAAATCATATTTAAAATAAATTTTTCTCAAAATTTTCGAGGAAAAAATTCGCAAATTGAACCAAGTTTCTTCCCGTCACTTCAAAAGTTTTGGAAATTTTAACATATCTTTGCATAATTTATCCTTTTAATACCTTTGGAATTATCTAATCAAATAAAATGGTGCTATTTTACATTGCAGTTTAAAAATTCATTTTATCTAACATAAATGTGATTTCTTGAACTGTTTAATTTAGATTTTTAATTTTATATGCTTTTTCAAAATTTATAAAATGAACTGCGTTTTTATTTAAATCGTTTTGTATAGAAGCAAAATTTGAAAAGTCATTTTTATTATTTAAATGATTAAGAATTCTGCAATAATGAATGATAAAATTACAGTTAAAAATTGTGGGCTCTAAAAATTTAAGTTACATATTTATTTTGACAGAATGAGTTTTCCCATATTTACTATGTTCTTTTTAGAAATTAAAAGTAATTAAAAAGAAGTTTGTTTTCATTGCAGAATACAGAAAATCATCCACTTCAATCTATTACGCTCAAAGTAAAATTAATCAAAATACCGTTGAATAAAACAGAGTGCATACCATTCCTATTCATGTTTTGTTCATTGTTAAACATTAAAACTCCATCAAGATAAAAAAAAATTTAAAAAAGCTAATTAAGATGACAAGGATATATTGCTTTAAAATATCCATGAAAATTCTTGACAATGGGGGGATTTACATTTCAAAAGAAGTGCTCTCAAGACATTATCTGAAAGAAATATTTCACATTAAGACGTTGAGAGTTGTTAATGGAATGTTTAAATGAATAGTCTGAAACACTATTTTCGTAAGACAAAGGAGATTTTAAAAAAATTAAAAAAGTAATATTTACGAAAAAATACCGAGTAAAAGTTTGTAGGAGAATATCGTTTGATGCTGTTGTTCTTTTAAAACAAACTATGCCAAATGCTATTAATATATCTGTAAATTAGATAGAAACAGTATTGTGTTATTAACTAATATTAATGAAAAATCTTTGTGAGTATGAAATTGTTTACCTTTTTGTTAGCAGTTACAATCAAATTTGGGTGAAAGAAATAATTGCTTAAAACAAATCGATAAATCGTCATAAAACTGAAAAAAATAATATATTTTACGATAAATCAAACATTTTTTTTTTTTAATACGCTTTATTAGTTTCATCTGTATGTTTGTTTGTATGTTTGTATGTATGTAACTGGCCCTTTGGGCTCGATTTTGCCCTACTTTAAGCGATCATATTTAATTTAAACGTTGTAGAACTTATCAAAATATTTTATTGCCGTCGGTCCTTGATAAGTTTATTATTTCATCATGATTAGGCTCGACAGGATGAGTGATTTTATTTTAACTTATGAAGAGCAATTTGACCCATGTAGAATGAAAGTATCTAAGACATTCAAACCTACGTGGACAGTGGCACAACGGATAACGCGCCTGACTACGGATCAGGAGATTCCCTGTTCGAAACCTGGCTGGCGCGACATATTCGCAATTAGCCTTTGTTTTACTCGCAGTTAAATTATTGTAAGAACTATAGTTCCAATCCTCCATTCGGGACGTCATTTAAATATTATAGTTTAAAAACACCAAAAAAAGTTTAGTTAGAGTTAATCAAACTAAAAAGAAAAAAATAAATTAATAGTTTAAAAAAAACCCAAGCTTTTAGAGTTAATCAAACTAAAAAGTAAAAAATAAATTAATAGTTTAAAAAAACTAAAAAACACTCTTTTAAGAGTTAATCAAACTAAAAAGTTAAAAAAAATTCTTAACATAAGAATAAAATTACTGACGAGAAAATTAATGTCACTGTTTTAAAAGCGTGGGATGCTTTGTATCACATTTTTTTCAGGCTAGTGAAAAAATAAAGATTGATACAGCAAGCTTTTAGAAAACATTCATTTTGTCGTCAGTAATTTTTATTTGTTAAACTATTTATTTTAATTTTAAGTTTTTAGACCTATTAAAAAATTTATTGCCAACACCAATGCTTTCATTATACAAAGATACTATTTGAATTATTTTGAGAACTAAAGTAGAAACTACACTCATGTCCATAAATTAAGGATAATGAAGTTCAGGCAAAGAAAGAGACAGAACAAAACAAATTTGACTTATTTGTAAAGTCTATTTATTAAACAAAACGTAAAGAGCAAAAAATATGCTATATGTTTGATATAATTAATAAAAATTGCGATTTTTACTCCCTGGAGCAAATTTCAAAAAAGAACCTATTTACAAAAACAGTATAACATGGTTAGTATGATGGTTAATATGGAGTATGTCTCCCGGACGATGCAATACAGGCCTTACAACGCCTAGGCATGCTGAGTATCAAATTATCAATCTGATCTTGGGGAATATTACACCACTCATCAAGCAATGCCCTCCGAAGTTCCGGTTGACAGGTGGAAGGGGTTGACGGGCTGCAATTCGTCGGCCAAGCATATCCCACACATGCGCTCTATTGATTCAAGTCCGGTGAGTATGCTGGCCAATACATACGGGTGATATCCTCAAATTGAAGGCATTTGTCTACAATGTTTGCACGGTGAGGACGGACGTTGTCATCCATAAACAGAAATTCAGCACCCATGGCGTCCCGAAACAAACGTACATGTTCTTCCAGAATGACATCCCGATAGATGTGGCCTGTCATCGTTACACTCTGAATATGCAGATCAGTTCTGGAACCAAGAATAATTCCTCCCCATCCTGCACCACCGTAATGGTGTCGTTCAATGGTGTTCTCTTGGTGGTAACGGGTACCTGGCGCTCTCCATATGAAAGTCCGGCGAGAATCAGACTGCAAACTAAACCTGGACTCGTCGGAAAACATCACACAAGACCACTGTTGCGGTGTCCCCAATGCATGCTTCTACTCCAGGTTAATCGCAGGCGACAGTGAGTTGTGGAAAGTGGAACACATCTGACAGGCCTACGAGCATATAGACCAATGTGCCCTAAGCGTCTGTACACGGTCTGCTTTGAAACTGTCGTACCGGTAGCTGAAGAGAGCTGACGAGACAGGTCTGATGCTGTGCTCCGTCTGTTTCTTTTGGCAGTAACTGCTAAATACCGGTCCTCATTCGGCGTTGTAACTCGGGGTGACCTGTGCTGTAACATCTACTCACATTACCATCATCTTGGAATCGTTGCCAAACCTGGAGATGACACTCTGGGCGATTCCAAGTTCCTCGGATACTTCCAGCTGGATACGTCCACATTCCAGTGGTCCGATAATTCTACCACGTAAAAAATCATCCAAATGCTTCCTTTGTGCCATAACTATGCGGTCATTGCACTGAAAGGCTTTTAAAGCGCTTTGAACAATTTTACTTCTTTGCCACCATTCCTCATATACCCCTCTCTTACACTCGTCATTGTGACGTACTATCCGCGCCATCTGGTGGTTTCTGTAATTTGCATATTCTTCTTCAAGATGTTTGTGATAATTCTTCAGGTGAAATGTTTATTTTAGAGTTCAATTTCTGTGTGATTCTGAATTATCCTTAATTTATGGACATGAACAGTGTATTATACATTTATTTTAAGAACAGTCATATCTCTCAGCAGAGATACTATTATACATTTATTTTAAGAGCAGTAGTATCTTTCAGCAGATATACTATTATACATTATTTTAAGAACAATTGTATCTTTCAACAGATATACTATTACAGTTATTTTAAGAAAAGTATTATCTTTCAACTAGAGAGATACTATACATAGATTTATGCACAATATATAGATTCAATTTAAATATCTTCAGTCCTTTCACAAGGCAGACATCCCATCCTGTCAATATATTGTTCGTGGCATATTTAAAGAAATTCGTCCCTGGTTTACTGAAAAATACAAATCCTCAATATATCTGAAAAACTATTATAAATATAATATTTTTATAATGACTAAATTACATCGTCTTTTGAAATTTGACTACAAAAATTCGATACGTCTTTGACTTTTATTCTTTTGAAAAAAATAACTGTGGTCGTAATTTTTTTTGAGAAAAAAAGTGTTCTGATAGGAGGATTTAGATTCTTCTCATAATATGAAATAAACCCTTGAAATTTATTATCAAATATTTTTCTTGCATAAATTGTAACTCTCAACACTTTATTAGTAAAATTATTCTTAACAGTTTTTCGTAGACTAATAATATATATTTTAATATAAATTTATCTGGTCTTTTTTATTTAAAAAGGTTCAATAGTTTTATATGATCAAGAAGAATATAAGAATTTCCACACATTTAATATCAATAAAATACTAAGAAAACAAAGATTACGTTACATTTTTTAAAAGAAGTAATAAAATAATTAATAAATGCCAGTTTTAATTATTAGCGAACATTAGCCACAGTCAAAATAAAATGATACCTTTAAAAGTATCCAACATTTAAATTAGAAATTAGTTGAAATTGAAAAAATTAAATTGTCTTTAATTTTATCATATTATTCTAGAATTAAATGAATCTAATTGTAAAAAACTGTATCTAATTTAAGAATAAAAATCATTTTTACAAAAGTTCATCTGTCCACAGGGTGTTTCTTTTAAAGAATATGAAATAAAATATGAAAAATCATATTTGGTCGACAACCTGATTGCTTCAGATGAATGTTTTTTCCTTAAATGTCCGCAAACAGATGCATATTGCCGGATCATGCTTTCTGAACACTCCATATTTTATTATATCGTTTTATTCTTCCGGATCGTTTGGTGACATGAAAGAACATTTTTAAACCGGATCGAATTTCTTACGCACCATTATGACTTACAATCGATTATTCTTTTTTACATATCAAAGCAGTTTTAAATTAAAAAAAGCAAGTGACGCAATATTTATAATAACTAGTTTTCAAAAGGACGACAAACAAATAAAAAGAGAAAACGTGAATGCTTCAGGTGAGCAATAAATTCTGTTTTATTCGATTTCATTCCAAACCGTATTTATTTCCATGCATATCGAATCTTATGTGATCATTCAAATCTTTCGGAAGTTCTAAAATCTTAAATTCGTTGCTCTTATTTTTTATTCATAACTGTATTTATAAAACAGTAGATAGTGAAAAAAACACTTCAATTTTTATTTATATTGATATTGGAAATTTTATATTTCAGATGAAATATCCCAAAAGAAAATTGGTGATCACTTTTGTTTTCCCAATACGTCTGTTATTCACAGACATATAAAATATTGGATTCCCTTTGTTTGAACATTAAAAAACTATTTGATAAGTTTGAGCAATAACGAATCTATTGGCTTTTTTTTTCCATAAAATTTTTTTCTTTTGTGTTCTGTAAATGCTTCAATTTGTATTATATTTTAAAAGATTTGTTTGGTTTTTAATCGTTATACTCACCATTCGCTATATCCAATTGCATGATATATCTCAAATTGTCATAATTATATAAAATGATCAGTATTATCTAAATGAACAATTCTGTTCCCAGGAAAGAGGAATGTATAATCTTTAACAAATGCATAATAACAACTTATTATTCAAATCTGACAGCAGGTATCGTGGATATTTTTACTACAAGCAATTAGTGTTTTGTTGAATCTGACAATCAGTGTTATGGATAATGAGTCCTCATGAAATTAGAGATTGTCTGTGCGCCTTCACAGGTCGAAACACTTACAGATGGAATATGGACTACATCATGAGTTAGTGCATCGTGATTGATGATGAACCATGATCTGAGAAAACGTCTACCCTCCCCCTCCTTCCTCTTGATGGATTTTTTTAAAGGTGTTTTTTTGGAGAAGGGGGAGAGTTCGGCGACGAGTTGACAAGGAGTGCTGTTTTTCTCTTATTTTTTCAGAATTGACTGAATAGGCCCGAGTTTCCGTCTGTTTCCAAAGTAAGCCCCTTGTGGTTTCATGTATCACGCCTTATGTTAATTAAGGTTTGCCGCAGACCACGTGTTTAAAATTCGTCGTAGAGTCGAGAATTCTGAGAATCTCATTTCTTGGAATGAATTGCACTTGCAAATCAAATTTAAATCTTGATTTTTCGTTTTTTTTTTGTAAATAATAAATTGTATTAACACAGAGTTATGTACACTGAAATGACAAAAGTCATGGGATACCTCTTAATATCGTGTCGGCCCTCTTTTTCGCCCGGCGAAGTGCAGCAACTCGACGTGGCATGGACTCAACAAGTCATTGGAAGTCTTCTGCAGGAATATTGAGCCATGCTGTCTCGATAGACGTCCATAATTGTGAAAGCGTTGATGGTGCAGGATTTTGGGCACTAACAGACCTCTCGATGATGTCCCATAAATGCTCGATGGGATTCATGTACCGGGCGATCTAGGTGGCCAGATCATTCGTTGGAATTGTCCAGAATGTTCTTCAAACCAATCGCGAACAGTTGTGGCCCGGTGACATGGCGCATTGTCATCCATAAAAATCCCATCGTTGCTTGGGTACATGAAGTCCATGAATGGCTGCAAGTGATCTCCAAGTAGCTGAACATAAGCATTTCCAGTCAATGTTCGGTCCAGTCGCACCAGAGGACCAAGTCCATGCCATGAAAAAACAGCCCACACCATTACGGAGCCACCACCAGCTTGAACAGTGCCTTGCTGACAGTTTGGGTCCATGGCTTCGTGGGGTCTGCGCCATACTCGAACCCTACCATCAGCTCTTACCAACTGAAATCGTGACTCATCGGACCAGGCCACGGTTTTCCATTCATCTAGGGACCAACCGATATGCTCACGTTCCCACGAGTCGCTGCAAGCGATGTCGTTCTATCAGTAAAGGCACTCGAGTCGGTCTTCTGCTGGAATAGCCCAAGAAAGCCAAATTTCTCCGCACAGTTCTAACCGGCAAGTCCCTTGTACGTCCCACATTGATTTCTGCGGTTATTTGACGCAGTGTTGCTTGTCTGTTAGAATTTACGACTCTTTGCAGACGTCGCCGATCTCGGTCGTTAAGTGCAGGCGGTCGACCACTGCGATGTCCATGGTGGGATGTTATGCCTGAAATTTCATACTCTCCGGCACACTCTTGACACAGTGGATCTGGGAATGTTGAATTCCCTAACGATTTCCGAAATGGCATGACCCATGCGTCTAGCTCCAACTAACATTCCGCGTTCAAAGTCTGTTAATTCCCGTCGTGCGGTCATCATCACGTCAAAACCTCTTCACATGAATAACTTGAACAGAAATGAAAGCTCTGCGAAAGCACTGCGCATTTATACCTGTTCTACGCGATGCTACTGCCATTTGAAAATTTGCATATTGCTATCCCATGACTTTTGTCACTTCAGTGTATATATAATAATGCTTGTAAATAAAAATTAAAAAGTCTCCATGAATAAATATCCCCATGAAATGCTATATATAAAATGCATTTCTAGAAATTATCTAAAAAGTACAATTCAAAAAGAATGTACTATTTTGAATTTAATTGCTTCAAAATGGGTTGATTCCTGACACAAAGATTACAATCTATTTTAAAACTGAGTGATGTTTTATACGAAATTTTAATTTAAATTATTAAATAACCTTTACAAAATTTATCGATTTGTACGAATATATTTATAGTGTGTGATAAATAGATAATTTGATTTTTTAACGATTCGTTCGTTTAAATTAAAATAAAACAATTCATGTGAACGATTCATTTGTTTCTAATTAAAATAAAATATAAAATATAAAATAAATGTTCATACATATTAGTTAGTTTTGTTTAATAATCTTACTTCAAAAATTAAAATTTCAGGCATATTTTAAATACGTATAAAAATATACGAATATAAAATATGCCTTAAATATATATATGAAATTTATATTCTACATTCAGTGTATATTTCAATCGCATTCCGGGTTTTTTTCGGTAACTTTTTAATGTTTTCTTCTGTTACTTTTCTCGCTCTTAATTAAAGGACTTATTTGGGAAACAGTAAGTAATGATATTCAGAAGTCCTTGTTAGTCGGAGTGTAAGAAAAGCGGTAACACATCTTTATCAATTTCGAGTGGCTTTTTTTTAAAAAATTTTTTTTCATCTCTCGTGGCTACCTTTAGATAAAAAAACTGGTTTTTGTATCGTATTATTTATTGTATTACATCATCAAGAAATACCCTAGAGGTATCGGATGTGTGTAGCAATTATTTTTTTGTTTCTTTTCCAGAGTTGAAAAAGTGGCGCAATAGCACTTGATATCGGAAGTGGGCTTAATTAAGATTAATTTAACTGTTTAATAACTTCTGTTTAACCATTAGATTATATGGAAAAAATAAAATTTCTTTTCTCTTAGAAATACTTGTACATTTTATCAGACTTTTTTTGTTATTTATAACTTTGTACCATATTATTATACTGACATTTAAATTAGATGAAAGGACCCTTACGTTTTTAATTTATGATTTGCGGCTTAAGATTAAAATATTTCCATCTTGTTTTTTTTTATTTATAAATTTGTGCAATATTAATTTTAAGTTATTAATTTATAATAAACAACTCTTTTATAGTTGTGTAAAACGTTTTTAAATTATTAAAATCCAATTTAAAAAAAAATATTTTGCAACTTCGAAAAACGCTTTTTTCTTATGACATTTATTTCACAGTGCTTTGAGCTTGTGTATATAATATATAATTAAAATACAAAATCAATAATATTATTTGTTTTTATCTTCAAAAAAAAAGCACCATGAGTTACATTGGAAAGGAAATTGATTTGAAGTAATGTAACTAGGTAATAATTTAAAGTAATAACTAATATTTTGAATACACACAAACTAATTGAAAATACTTATTCAAATGGAAATTTAAATGTTTTATAACATATCTTCACTGTAACCGTAACTGAACTGCAAAATTTCCTATAACGAAAAGAACTTATCTAACAAACTTTACTAATAGTGAAATTAATTATGTTTTTTTACCAGATAATATTTTTCAGAAGACTATTGCTTTAAATATTTTTATCTTAATTTATCAAAGACTTCTAACCCTTCTTCTAAATAAATAATTTAATTCGAATTAACCGAAACAGGAAGTTGAACTTTCAACCACCAAACGATTTAACGTTCCGATATACTAATTATCCAAATGCTTCTAAAACTCAGAACCACGAAGAAAAGAGAGCCTTTCAAGACGTTCGAAATGTGCTACTTGAAAAGAATATTTAGCTCGTAAATACTTTAATTTACAAAGGGTATTTTCGGATTGGATTGTCCGATGTTTAATTTTTTTTATCCTTTTTTTTTTTTTTTTCTTCTAAGGAAGAAATTAATCTTCTCTGGACAAATGAAAAAAAAAAAAAAGGCAACATCCTTTTTCTTTTCTTCGTTCCATTCGAAATAAGAAGAATACGCTGACAAATCATTAATTCGAATTCTCAGAGTCGTTCAGCTTTGTCCCTTGATATTAGAACAAAATTTTTCATCGCTGCAATTGAGGGGTGCAATTACGACTTCATTCAAATCTTGCTTCTCACAGAACTAAAAGGGAAAACTGATAAAAAAAAAGTGGAAAAGAAAAAAAAAAAATACAACTACAAGGTATAAAATTTGGACTTCTTAAATGAAGTTGTTAACGTATCGGACACATTCAATTTAATTAAGTTTCATAGATTTTTCCCCTTTTTTCGTATAATGTAGCAAGACCACCAAGGAACAGAAATCTTTTGCTGGCTTCTTTTTTGCCAAGGAACTTTTTAATGTTTTCTTCTGTTACTTTTCTCGCTCTTAATTAAAGGACTTACTTGGGAAACAGTAAGTAATGGTATTCAGAACTCCTTGTTAGTCGGGGTATAAGAAAAGCGGTAACACATCTTTATCAATTTCGAGTGTCTTTTTTTCTTTAAAAATTTTTTTACATCTCGTGGCGACCTCGATAAAAAAAAAAAAACAGGTTTTGTATCGCATTATTTATTGTATTACATTGTCTGAAAATACCCTAGAGCTATCGGATGTGTGTAGTAATTCTTTTTTTTTTTCTCTTTAAGTTGAAAAAGTGGCGCAATAGCATTTGATATCGGAAGTGTTCTTAATTAAGATTAATTGAACTGTTTAATAACTTCCGCTTAACCATTAGATTATTTAAAAAAATTAAAGTTCCTTTTCTTTTAAAAATAATTGTACATTTTATCAGACAGTTTTATATTCATAAATTTATGCAATATTATAGATTAACATGAAAACTAGATGAAATTAATGCTAAGTTTTTAATTTATGATATACAACACTTTTATAGATGTATAAAACGCTTTGAAATTTTTAAAATCCAATTTAAAGATTAATAAACTATTTTACAACTTCGAAAAAGGCTTTTCTTATCACATTTATTTCAATGTGCTTTGAGCTTCTGTGTACAAAATATAATTAAAGTAGAAAATTAATTAAATTATTTTTTTTTATCTTCAAAAAAGCTCCATGAGTTTCACTGGAAAAGAAACCTTTCAAATATTCTTTCGTAAAACATTTTACTAAACTTTCAAGTTTGTTTTGAAGTAATAAGTTTATCTAATAAGTAATATGTTGAATATACTCAAATAATTGAAAATACTTATTCAAATCGAAAGTTAAATGGTCTGTAATTCATCTTCATTGTAACCGTAACTGAAGTGCAAAATTTTCGATAGCGAAAACAATTTATGTAAAAACTTTATTAGTGGTAAAAATAATTATCCTTTTTTATCAGATAACATTTTTCAGAAAACTATTGCATAAAAACTTTCATCTTAATTTGACAAAGACTTCTCACCTCTTGAAAACGATAAATAATTTAATTCGAATTAACCAAAACAGGAAGTTAAATTTTCAACCACCAAACGATTTAACGTTCCGAGATACTAATTATCGAAATTCGTCTAAAATTCAGAACCATTCAGAAAAAAGATATCCTTTCATGTCGTACGAAATGTGCTACTTGAAATGAATATTTAGCTCGTAAATACTTTAATTTACAATGGGTATTTTCGGATTGGATTGTCCGATGTTTAATTTGTTATCCCCTTTTTTTTTTCTAAGGAAGAAATGAATCTTCTCTGGACATCGAGAAAAAAAAAAAAGCATCTTCCCTTTTTCTTTCCTTCGTTCCGTTCGAAATAAGAAGAATACGCTGACATATCTTTAATTCGAATTCTCAGAGTCGTTCAGCTTTGTCTCCTGAGATTAGAACAAAAATTTTCTTCGCTGCAATTGAGGGGTGCAATTACTGCTTTTATTCAAATCTTGAAGCTGCTTTTTCTTTTTTTTTATTTGATGCATTCACAAATGGAGACACAGAACTAAAAGGGAAAATGGATAAAAAAAAGAGGAAAAGAGATTAAAAAAATGCAAATACAAGGTATAAAATTTGGACTTCTTAAATGAAGTTGTTAACGTATCGGACGCATTCAATTTAATTAAGATTCATAGATTTTTTTATGCGTCATGTAGCAAGAAGACCAAGGGACAGAAATCTTTGGTTGGCTTCTTGTTTTTTTTTTTTGCAAGGAACTTTTTAATGTTTTCTTCTGTTACTTTTTCTCGCTCTTAATTAAAGGACTTACTTGGGAAACAGTAAGTAATGATATTCAGAAGTCCTTGTTAGTCGGGGTATAAGAAAAGCGGTAACACATCTTTATCAATTTCCAGTGTCATTTAAAATTTTTTTTTTTATGTCTCGTGGCTACCTTTAGATAAAAAAAGCAGGTTTTTGTGTCGTATTATTTATTGTATTACATCATCTGGAAATACCCTAGAGCTATGGTATCTATGTAGCTTTTTTTTATTTTCCTGAGTTGGAAAAGTGGTGCAATAGCAGTTGAAATCGGAAGTGGTCTTAATTAACTGACATTTAAATTAGATGAAAGGGCTCTTACGTTTTTAATTTATGATTTACGACAGCAGATTAAAAATATTTCAATATTGTATATATATGCATATTCCCAGTCTCATTTGACTGCAGAGCGTTGGATGTAACGCTAACAACCCTACTCGGTAAAACACGAAAACATCTACATTATAGAAATCTGCAAACTGACTTAGCCCACCATGTGGTTGTAGAACTGATAATAATGATGATGATGATATACATAAGGCCTTATGACCGAATGACTAGAGCTCTGTATGGCAGGTTTCGGGTTGAATTCCGGCAGTACCATGGATGCATGTAGTGGCTCGAGTCCACTTTGAACCATAGATCCCTGTCTAATAGATCTGTACATATTGGGTGCTGGGCTAACAATCCTAACCCGTGAAAAACAAATCTGATGTTTCGTAATTGGCAAAGACCTTGGACCACTATGGGGTTGTCAGGGACATTGAAGAAGTATATATATATGTATTTGTTTAGTGTTGTTTCGTATGTACTTGTTTGATGTTCTATGAGTGTCTCTTTTAGGATGCTTAGTCATTATTATTTTGATTATGAATATGTTCTTTGATATATTAATGAATAATTTACAATATAATATAATTTGCATAAAAGGGACTCAATCATGAATATTTTGTAAACACAATAGTGATCCTAAACATATAGCGCAAGCACTGGGCGTTAGATACTACATACCACGCCCAAATGTCTTCAATTTCTTCCACAGTTGACGGATAGCAACCCCATTAAGCATTCCTGGAATATTTTAACAAAACAAAATTTACGATTCAAAATAACAAAAATTACAAAAATTACGATTTAATAACAAAAATTACGATTCATTTATAGAAAGGTGGCCTATAAAGTACTATTAAAAAAATGAATTTTTTTGAATTCAATTACTTCAAAATTAGTCGAATCCGTGTCATGAAGATTGCAAGATATTTTAAAAGAAAAAAGATATCCGAAAAGCTTGAACTTAGATTATTTGTAATAAAGTTTATATGTTTTTTTGACTGCATGAATGTATTTACATTGGTAGATAGATAGTAAATTTGATTTTTTTTTCTAAAGATTCATTGTTTAAATAAAAAACACAATGATTCATGTGAACGATTCATTTGTTTTCGAGTGAGAGATTTACTCGTTTAATGAAAATAAAACGATTCATGAACAATTATGTATTTGAACGATTCATTTATTGAGTAAACGATTCCTGAGAACCATTGTGTCTTTCAACGTTTCATTTGTTTCCAAGTGAATGATTCGTTTGTTTCAATTGAAATATTGTAAAATACAAAATAAATGTTCATACATTTAGTTAATAGTGTTTAAAAATTTTACTCCAAGTATAAAACATTCAGGCATATTTTAAAGGTATTCGAATTAGGTAAAATTCCTGAAATATATGTTTTGCATTTAGTGTATATTTCAATCGCAATCCTTTTTTTTCTTCGATAATTTTCAGGTTATTTTAAAAAGTGGAGGTCATTTTCAAAATTATTCAAAAATAGAAAAATTACTTAAAATAAATTGATTCAAAAGTAAATATTCATTGATTTGTACTAATACAAAAAATATCCTATTTATTCTCCAATCTTATAAGAAATTCTGAATTAGTTTTACTTCAAATTTTTGATATTCATCGAAGAAAACTTTTTGATTACTCAAATAAAAAAATAACCTCTTAATATCAACAGCGTTAAATAAATTATTTCAGACAACGTCCTCATATTACGTTTTTCAGTATATTTAATGTGTCTATAGAAAGAAAGCTTTAAAATTATTTTTAGAAATGCATCTTTCATCGCATAATTTCTATTTTTTTAAGAAAAAGACATTCTTGACAAGCAAGAAATAAATATTCAATAAATGAAAGAATAAAGAGGAACATTTTGAATTAAATATTTATGAAATCTAAATCTCTACGTACGCGTCAAAATTAAGCATTTTTTCACTAGTTATTCAATAAAAAAAAAGAAATTTCCTTTTGATATTTAATTCGATGTTCTTTAGAAATGAAGAATAATTTCCTGAAAGAAAAAAAAATTTTTAGTAGAAAAAACATAAAGGGAAATACATTGTCCAAATATGAAAAATTATTAATCTCATTCATTTTTGTGACTGGCATTATTGATCATATAAAAGAATTTCATACGAAAAAAGATTTAAATAAACAGTATACTCATTGTTTATTCTCGTGAAATGTCAAGATTTAGGATATCATTAAATATTTTAATATAATTATATTTTTAAGCTCATTATTTTGTTGACTTTTTGTACTGATATTTTCTGAGAAAGTGGTATAATTTTTATTGTTTTAATTAATCAAATAATTTGTTTAAAAAAGGATAAATTATATTATTTTGGTTATGTATCCTAATATGGAATATAAATTTTAATTTATCCTTAATGAATTGCTTTACAGCCGTGATAATGACAGAATGTATAAATAGTATATGAACGATAGCTGGTCTGTTTTTTTAAACAATTACAGATGGAATATGGACTACATCATGAGTCATCGTGATTGGTGATGGGCTGAGAAAATAAACTCGATCTTCTTAAATAATCGAAAATAATCGATCTTCTTAATTTATATCAAATCTTAATTTATACATTAATGAATTTCTTTTAGTCGTGATTATAACAGAATGTATGAATATCTCGCATGGATAGCTGGTCTGTTTTTATTCCTTCTGAGATTATTGGTGATGTAACGTCTCTGCCAATACTAGACTTATAATGACTTGAAGAAGAGGAACATTTTTGATTCATGGGAACACTTTTAATTTTTTGTTTACAAGCGTTATTATATATACAGAACTCTGTGTTAATGCAATTAATTTCTTACAAAATAATAATAATTAAATTAGATTCACAAGTACAGTTCACTCCAAAAACGGAGATTTTCAGAGTCCACGACGAATCTAAACACCTGGTCTTTGGCGATCTTAGTTATCACACGGTGTGATTCAAGAAGCCACAAAGAGCTCACTTTGAAAACAGGCGGGAAAACTCCGGTCGAAGGGCGACTCCGCCGCCCGGTGCCACAGGTTTCAGTTCGAATCCTGCCGGTGCTATGGATGTTTGTATTGGTTAAATATTCACTTTAAACCGTAAGTCCGGGTCTAATATGACTGTTCGACTTAAGGTTGAGAACTCGAAACCCCCTCCCCCAAAAAAAAAAAAAAGGAAACATCTCATGTTTCTGCAGATGAAGTTGGTCTACTATGGGGCTGTTGCTCAAATGAAGAATAACTTATTTCTCTATAAATTATAAATTGGCAGCTGATAAAAAATGAGTAATAGCAGCTGAATAGTTTGCTTTGTGAACAAATTAATTAGAATAAAGATATTTCTGAAAAGGAAGCCAATTTTCGGAAAAATAACTACTGAACCAATTAAATATGTTAATTGATGAAAATATAAGATTTTTTCATTTCAAATTATTTTTAAACTATTGCATTTCATAATTAAAATATTGACAATAAAACCATTTTGTTTGTTTAATCGCCATATGCGACCTAAATTATAACAGCAAAGCAAATGATTAGGTCATTGTCTTCATTAAAATCAGATGTAGTACTATAGTGATTGATTTCCGTTGCTCGGATTTTAATTCAATTTGTGGCTCTCATCATTTATTTATACACATCATGTATTCCTGTACCTTATACCATTAGTGAAAAGTATATACAGATTATTCATAAGTAAACAATTATATTAATTTTTCAAATACATAGTTATTTTTTTTCCCATTACTAGCAAATAATTATATGACTCTCCGTTATATTTTCCTTTTCGCCTACTGTAGACATTTCTGTTCATAAATCTGACTGATCACATAAATGCTTGGATAAAACAAGAAATTGAAAAATAGCCACTCAGTGTAATAGACAGCAAGTTAGACAAATAAAAATATAGACCTCACTCATAAATTGTTTTCCTCATTGTCTGAATATCCACTTTACGAAATTGAAACTCCATTCTAAAATGGTTTTAGTTTTAACCACTATCTGACGGTTTCCAAGACCACCGAGCATTGTTAGAGATATCTCAATAACAAAACAAATAAACAAAAATTCATGATGGCTTGTCTTTTAAAAAAAAGATGCAAATACTTAACCGTAACTGCAATACTATATCTTCTTTTTCA
This sequence comes from Caerostris extrusa, assembly GCA_021605095.1. NCBI lineage: Eukaryota > Metazoa > Arthropoda > Arachnida > Araneae > Araneidae > Caerostris > Caerostris extrusa. The sequence goes on from BPLR01001090.1 coordinate 128,598, forward strand.
CGGTACTCAACTTTCGGAATTTCTTTCAAAGGGTGGTAGCGGCGAGAGTAGCCAAGATTTCCCGAGGGCTTAACGGTGATACTTACTCCGGAAGCTATTCCCCAGTGTCTCGAGTCGGAGAGGAATTCCGAAACATTCAGTTCTTTCAATACTTTTACTCGTTTTTAGTGTAAATTTATATGCTCTTCATCGTCAAATGCTTTAAATTGAAGTGTACTTTGTAGGCTTTTATTTTTGAAAGAATTTGTTTAGAACCACTTAAAAAATGGATTCATAGAGTTGAAATAAACATTTTTCATTCTTGCTACAAATTAAATAGGGAATAAGAGAAATTATAATGTAATGACAACAGGATATTCGAACAGCCATAAATATATAGTTATAAAGCAAATCATTAATTAAATATCCCACAGCTGTTACCTGAGTTCTGATGGCGCTAGCGTTCTGGCACTCGGGCTCCAGTTCCGGCGGTGCCATGGATATTTGCAGTTTTGTGCAATCCACCCTAAACCGTAGGTCACAGACTAATATGACCGTAGACGGACAAACGAAGAAGTTGGGCGTAAGTCTATCAAACCTAACTAGTAAAAAGAAAAACAATTTCTTTCGAAATCTGCCAATAGGCAGAAGATTTACTCATATGATGGACTGTTGTACCAAATATGATGATAGTTGTTACTGATTGCAAATTGTATTTTTCTAGATAATTAATAATTGCATAGATAATTTGAATTGCGTCCGCAAGAAAAATTATGTATTTACTTTCTTGATGTCATTTTCCCTAATGGTATATCCTCCTTCTTCAATGACACGGCATCCCCATGACGGACCAAGGTCTTCTGCCGACTGGCAGATTCCGAAAAATGAGATGTTTTCTTTTTACGGGGAAGTGTTGCCCACCGTACTTCCAACAATCATATTAGACTAGGATCTACTGTTTAAAGTGAATTCCTAACCAATGCAAACATCCATGGCACCGCAGGGTCTCGAATCAGAAATCTGTGATATTGAGTGCCAGTCACTCGGTCATCAGCCCCCTGAAAGATATATCGACTGAAATAAAAATTTAAATGAAAAGGACATGCATTGGTTAACTTGATTAAAAAAAATATCCACGCAGCCGGACTGCAGTCACACCGCAGGAATGGAAGCCAGACTTTTACAAAATGGCCCAAATGCGACTGCCATCAGCCACTACTAGTTAAAAAAAAATGATTGGAAATACCTTAAAGAATGGATACAATACAGATAGCAATAATAATTAAAAAAGAGGAAAGAATTAAAAAAAGGTTTACAGAAACCCAAATTAATACTTAACATCATATTGATTTATATTTTCCTCTTCTTGCAAATATACAGATTACAAATTGTTGGAAAAATATTGTATCTTTACTCCTTAAATGCATATCTTCTTTCCATGTTTTCCTTTCTTAAATTTATAACACATTTTTTTTATAAAATTGCGGCAATAAATATGTTCTTTAAAAATGAAAAACGTTTTATGCCATTGTTATAAAAGCAGAACCCGATTGGTGTATGATATGTCAAAGGACGAATTACCTGTGGTTTACAATCGTAAAATTACGACAAATTAATATTTATTAGTTTATAAAATTAACCAATCAGTAAGACACTAGCTTAAGAGCTAGCTTAAACTTTGGCAGTGATTCACAACTATGTGGATGGAGCTTGTGGAATTTCTTACTCTTAAACTATCTTCAATCCAGGAGATCCTGGGATGGAGGGGACACCAAACGTATTTTAATGATAACAGATTTGGAGATCTGACAGGCCAAGAAGTATTTGATGTTAGAAATCAAATTTTAGTAATCTAATAATAAACAATAAATTGCTTATGTTTAAATTTTCCATTATAGCAATTTATTGAAGAAAATTCCATTTATTGACAGCAATTTCTTGAAGAGAGTACCCATAAATTATACTTTATTGCATCAGTGCATTATTCCGAAATTCAGGCAAATCTGTCAGCAGGCCTTAATTTGATTTATTGTTACAGTTTTCACTCTTCATTTGTAATAACTGAACCAATGGTCTTTAAGTTCTTCAAAGAGTGTTGCAACTGCTTTCAGATGGCATCATTATCTAATAATAAGCAATGAAATTCCATATGTTTAAATTTTCCATGATAGCAATTCCTTGCAGAGACTTCCCATTTCTTAAAGACACCTTCACATTTTTGATCGCAATTTCTTAAAGAGACTTCCCATTATTGACACCAATTTGTTGAATAGACTTACTTTACCAACGTTACCAATCTTATTATACTATTTTACTAGGCAGAAAAGAGAATAGAATTGTTGATTACTTGTACATTAGCCATTCTAGCGACTACTAAGCCATAATTTTAAAAACTTTCAATAAATATAAATAATCTGATACTAAATATATCTGACAAAACATATTTGACAAAAGTTCTTTTTTTCTTCATGTAAACTATTATTTAAGATATTATTTTTTTTTAATTCTCAAAAAGCATTAAATTCGCATAAAACAATATCTCTTCACTCTACATTTCATCTAAATCCATACGAAACATACAAATTAATAATCAAATCATATTTTTTTTGTTATAAAATCAATTAAAACGTCCATGCAAATAATTGTTTCCAAACACAAATAAAAAAAAAAAAAAAAAAGGACATTCGTATTCCAACATTATGTTTTGATACGAAATCCTACAAAGGAGACTGTTTTGTGAAAAGAAAGGAGGACTGATTCATCAATCAGAAACAAAGGAGACTGTTTTTAAAGAAAAGAAAATACAGCTCTCACGAAAAGAAAGAAAGAAAAGAAAAAAAGTCGCGATTCATTCGTGCAGAAAACAAAATCAGACTTGAATATCGGAAGAGACGCGTTTGCTTCGTTTATTTTTCAAACGCATGAAATCTTCTTCCGAACTGCGTGGTTTGTGAGCCAGAGATACACATATTGGATTACTCTGCCCTATCCGGGCCTCTTATCCTGGCTCAGGGAGTCCGGCCCCGAACAAATGCCCGGAACAACTCCCCCCGCCCCCACGCAACCCTCAGATAGGAGAAAAAAAGGGGTTTGCTCTTACACACTAAAACGTTAAAATCATAACCATCGACGGGGAATTACACAGTTGGCTTCTAATAATGCTGCTGCTACAGTTTATTTTCGCGATGAAATACGTTTTATTCGGTGTTTCGTACACGAATGCTTTTAAGACGCAAAGTGACGTGGAATGTTGGTATTGGTCTTTGGCTTAAATATTTTTATTCATTTCGCTTCACATCGGGACAATAAAAATCTGTCTATTATGAGAGAATTTCCTCATGCTATGCGCGATATGCGGAATCGTATTATTTATAGCTGCTGAGTATTGTTGTTTCCAAAGCAGATCTATATATTTGGTCCATTAACTCTCAAAGGGTATTTCAAAAAGGAACCATAATTTCAATGGATCCTGATGACAAAAACATCCCCTCAGTGCGGATCGCACCTTCTTATCCTCCCTCCCTCACCTTCTCCTCAAACTCATTGTAAGGACTTACTGGCCTGCGGTTTATTTCTCATCCTTAGCTTTAAAGCAAAAGACGAGTATGATAAATTTTGCGGTTGGCTAGCTTGTCAAGCTTTGAACTCTTCTTCGTCAGAACTACAGCTTATTACAGTCCACGGAAGTCTTCATGAGCATTCACCATCTGACTCATCCATTTATTTAGGACATCTGTTGACTCCCAGGTTCTTTCAACTGAATCAACCCATCTGATGGCAGGCCTTCCTCTTGTTCAGGTGCCTTCAATTGTTGAGAAAGTAACTTTTTGAATTAGACTTGAGACGTTACACCTGAAAATGTGTCCCAGCCATCTAACACGGTGTGCTTTTACAATATGTTTTTTTTTTTTAATCTGTTTGAAATATTATGGTTATATTGTATTCTATATGCAACGTTTTTGCCTAACAGCACCAAAAAGTTTTCGGTGCATTTTTCTTTTAAAGACCAACAGCCTACCTTTTTTTTCAGATTTACTAGATTGCCAGCACTCGCTGCCAAGTTGCCAAACAAAACGATTGGACTGATTAAGGTCTTGTATATGTTAATTTTTGCTTTAATAGTAATAAGTTTTCATTTGAAACTTATGACTCAGTTACGCTCTTGTTTTATATTTTTTGTTGGACATCAATACATCTGTGGTTCCACTGCTATATGCCACAAACAACCCACCGATGAGTGACGGGTAGGGACTATACTTTCCGGGAGGATTTTACGGGTAACTCTATGCATTTCCATGTCATATGGGAAATCCCGGAGCCTCTCACCACGCAGCCTGACTACAGTCAGGGCTGCGAGATGCTTGGCACACGTTGTCACATTTTCCCTTAAGTCTCGTTTCTGAAAGCAATGACTGTAACGTCTGCTGCCAGCAGATTCAAACCAAACACTCTTGCATGTAGCGGGCAAGTTAACATTGTGTCACGACTTGGAAATCTGGTCAATTAATTAGCGACGCTTGTTGTTTACTACAAAAAAAAAAAAAAAAAAAAAAGAACTAGCACCTCAATGGTCCATAATGCCAAAGAATAAACGCCCTAGGAGTCGCATCTTTTGCGACACTCCGCTCTCCTCCAACCGAACTATGGTTTATTGTGCTTAATTACATATCTATGGTTTATCGGGCTTTCCTACTGTTCTATGGTTTTTCCATGGGCTTTCCTACTGTTCTATGGTTTATCGGGCTTTCCTATAGTTCTATGTTTTATCGTGATTTCCTATTATCATGTTTTCCTACAGATCTATGATTTGTCATGCGTAATTACCGATCTATGATTTATCGGGATTTCTTACTGTTCTATGGTTTATTATATGTTATATTACTTTACTGACATTTATGCTAGACGAAAGTAATCTTAGGATTTTAATTTATGATATACAACACTTTTATAGATGTATAAAACGCTTTTAAGTTTTTAGAATCCAATTTAAATATTAATAAAGTATTTGCAACTTCAAAAATGCTTTTTTCTTATTGCATTTATTTCAATGTTCTGATGTAAAAATAAAATATCTAAAATAAAAATTAATAAATTTATTTTTATCTTCAGAAAAGTACCACAATCACCCTGGAAAGGAAAACTTCAAATATTCCTTCCCAAAACTTTCCGCACTTACTTATACTTACTTGAAAATAATTATTCTAATGGAAATTTAAAGGCTTTATAATACTTTTTCATTGTAAACGTCACAGCAGTGCAAAACAGCCAATAACTAAAAGAACTTACGTAAAAAAAAAATTATTAATAGTGAAATTAATTATCTTTTTCAGAAAACTATTGATTAAAAATTTTTATCTTAATTTTCAAAGACTTCTCACTCTTGAAAACGATAAATAATTTAATTCGAATTAACCAAAACAGGAAGTTGAACTTTCAACCACCAAACGATTTAACGTTCCGATATACTAATTATCCAAATGCTTCTAAAAACTCCACCACTCAGAAAAGAGAAACATTCATGCCATTCACAATTTCCTACTTGAAAAGAATATTTAGTTCGTAAATGCTTTAATTTACAGAGGGTATTTTCGGATTGGATTGTCCGATGTTTAATTTTTTCCCCTTTTTTTTCTTCTAGGAAGAAATTAATCTCGTCTGGACATTGAGAAAAAAAAAAGGCAGCATCCCTTTTTTCTTTCCTTCGTTCCGTTCTAAATAAGAAGAATACGCTGACAAATCTTTAATTCGAATTCTCAGAGTCGTTCAGCTTTGTCTCTTGAGATTAGAACAAAAATTTTGAGCGCTGCAATTTTGGGGTCCAATTACTACTTTATTCAAATCTTGACTGCTTTTTGCTTTTTTTTTTTAATTTTATGCATTCACAAATGGAGAAATAGAACTAAAAAGGGGAAAATGGATAAAAAAAAGTGGAAAGATAAAAAAGAAATACAACTACAAGGTATAAAATTTGGACTTCTTAAATGAAGTTGTTAACGTATCGGACGCATTCAATTTAATTAAGTTTCATAGATTTTTCCTTTTTTTCGTATCATGTAGGAAGACCACCAAAGGACAGAAATCTTTGGTTGGCTTCTTTTTTTTTTTATCCAAAGAACTTTTTAATGTTTTCTTCAGTTACTTTTCTCGCTCTTAATTAAAGGACTTACTGGGAAACAGTAAGTAATGATATTCAAGAAGTCCTTGTTAGTTGGAATATAAGAAAAAGCGGTAACACATCTTTATCAATTTCGAGTGCATTTTTAAAAATTTTAATGTCTCGTGGCTACCTTCATAAAAACGTAAGGTTTTTTGTATAGTACTATTTATTGTATTACATCATCTGGAAATACCCTAGAGCTATCGGATCTGTGTAGCAATTCTTTTTTTTTCTTTTCCTTAAGTTAAAAGTGGCTCAATAGCACTTGAGATCGGAAGTGGTCTTAATTAAGATTAATTTAACTGTTTAATAACTTCTGTTTAACCTTTAGATTATTTTTCAAAAAGGAAAAATTCTTTTATTTTAAGAAATGTGCATTTATCATTGTATTTTTTATACTTGTGCATTTATCCAACTTTTTTTTTATTTATAACTTTTTGCAGTATTATTGACTGACATTTAAAATAGTCTTAGTAATCTTAAGTTTTTAACATGATAAAAGCAGATTTATAAAAGTTTTCACACAAGTTTTTAATATTCAATTTAAATATTAATAAACTATTTTGCAACTTTAAAAAACGCTTTTTCTTATCACAATTATTTCAATGTTCTTTGAGCTTGTGTGTACATTACAAAAAATAATTATAGTAGAAAATTAAAAAATTATTTATTTTTATCATGGAATAAACACCACGCGTGATACTGGAAAGAAAAAACTTCAAATATTCTTTCGTAAAACATTTGGTTTCATCTGTTCAAATTTAGTTGAAATAATGTAACTAAGTAATAATTTGGAAGTAATAATGAATATGTTGAATACACTCAAACTAATTGAAATGCTTAGTCAAATGGAAATTTAAAAGCTTGGTAATACGCCTTCACTGTAACCGTAACTGAAGTGCGATACTTCCGATGACGAAAAAACTTATGTAAAAATTTATTTATAATAAAATTAATTATTTTTTTTTTACCAGATAACGTCTTTCAAAAAACTATTGATTTAAATATTTTTATCTTAATATTGAAAGACTTCTCACCTCTTGAAAACAATAAATAATTTAATTCGAATTAATCGAAACAAGAAGTTAAACTTTCAACCGCCAAACGATTTATAGTTCCGATATACTAATTATCCAAATGCTTCTAAAATTCCACCGCTCAGATAAAGAAAGAGCCTTTCAAGACGTTCGAAATGAGCTCCTTGAAAAGAACATTTAGCTCGTAAATACTTTAATTTACAAAGGGTATTTTCGGATTGGATTGTCCGAGGTTTAATTTCGTTATACTTTTTTTATACTTTTTTTTTTACTTTTTTCTAAGGAAGAAATTAATCTTCTCTTGACATTGAGGAAAAAAATGCAACATCCTTTTCTTTCCTTTGTTCTTTGTTCTGTAAATAAGAAGAATCCGCTGACAAATTTTAAATCTCAGAGTCGTTCAGCTTTGTCTCTTGAGATTAGAACAAAAATTTTCATCCATCTGCAATTGAGGGGTGAAATTACTACTTTATTCAAATCTTGACGCTGCTTTTCTTTTTTTTTTTTAATTTTATGCATTCACAAATGAAGACACAGAACTAAAAGGAAAAGATAAAAAATTGGAAAAGGGATAAAAAAAAATACAACTACAAGGTATAAAATTTGGACTTCTTAAATGAAGTTGTTAACGTATCGGACGCATTCAGTTTAATTTAGTTTCATAGATTTTTCCTTTTTTCGTATAATGTAGCAAGACCACCAAGGAACAGAAATCTTTTGTTGGCTTCTTTTTTTTTATCCAAGGAACTTTTTAATGTTTTTCTGCTGTTACTTTTCTCGCTCTTAATTAAAGAACATACTTGGGAAACAGTAAGTAATGATATTCAGAAGTCCTTGTTAGTCGGGGTATAAGAAAGGCGGTAACACATCTTTATCAATTTCGAGTGCTTTTTTAAAAAAAAAAATTTTTCTCGTGGCTACCTTGATAAAAAAAGCAGGTTTTTGTATCGTATTATTTATTGTATTACATCATCTGGAGATACCCTAGAGCTATCGATCTGTGTTGCAATTCTTTTTTCTTTTCCTTAAGTTAAAAAAGTGGCGCAATAGCGCTTGATGTCGCAAGTGGTCTTTAAAGATTAAGATCTGTTTAATTTATCTGTTTAACCATTATATTATTTAAAAAAGAAAGAAGTTCTTTTGTTTAGAAATACTTATGTATTTTATGAGACTATTTTTGTTATTTATAACTTTGTGCCTATTATATACTGACATTTAAATTAGTTGAAAGGACTCTTACGTTTTAATTTATGATTTATAACATAAGTTAAAAATTATTTCCATCTTGTATACATGTATATATATATATTCACAATCTCATTTGATTGTAGAGCGTTGGAGTGTAGGGCTAACAACCCTATCCCATAAAAAACGAAAACATCTACATTATAGAAATTTACAGACGGCCTTGAACCACCATGTTGTTGTTGAGCTGCTGCTGCTGATGATGATAGATATAGGGCCTTATGGCCGAATGATTAGAGCTCTGTATCCCAGGCTTAGGGTTCGATTAAGGATGTACCACCGACGTACGTAGTGGTTCGGAGTTCCCTTGAACCATTGGTCCCGGTCTAATATATCTGTAGAGCGTTGGGTGCAGGGCTAACAATTCTATCCCTTTAAAAAGAAAAAACTACATCTCATGTTTCTTAATTCGGCAAGGCCTTGGCCACTATCAGGTTGTTACGTTATTGAAGAAGAATATGTATATATTTGTTTAGTGTTGTTTTGTACGTACTTGTTTGGCGTTTGTACGAGGTGTTTCTGATTTAGGAAGTGTAGCCGTTATTAAGGGGATTATGATTCATAATATGCGCTTTGATGCATTAAAAGAATAATTTACAATCTAATTGTACAAAAAATGGGACTCTATCATGATTACTTTTGTATACAAAATAGTGATCCTAAATGTATAACGTAAAAACTGGACTTTAGATACTACAAAGCACATTATTTGTAATAAATTTTTATATGCTTTTTTTTTGACTGTATGAATATATTTACACTGTTAGATAGATAGTCAATTTGATTTTTTTGTAAAAAGATTCAATTGTTTAAATTAAAATACAAACGATGCATGTGAACGATTCATTTGTTTAAATTAAAATAAAACGTTGTGTCTTTGAACGATTCATTTGTTGAGTAAACGTTTCATTTGTCTCCGAGTGAATGATTCGTCTGTTTTTAATTAAAATAAATTGTAAAATATAAAATTGTTAATATATTTATTTAATTTTGTTTTAAAAAGTTTCCTCAGGGATAGAAATTTCAGGCATATTTTAAAAAGCGTATAAAAGTATAGTTTGAATTTAAAAAATGCCTGAAATGTATGCTACTACATTTACTGCATATTACAATCGCAATTCGTTTTTTGTCGGTAATTTTCAGATTAATTTAAAAAGTGGCATGTCATTTCGAAGATATTCAAAATGGAAAAATTATTTAAAAGAAATTTATTTAATGAGAAGTAAATATTCATTGATTTGTACCCTTACAAAAAAAATATCCTATTTATTCTCAATCTTATAAGAAAAATTATGAATTAGTTTTACTGCAAATTTTTTAATATTCATCGAAGAAAACTTTTTGATTACTCAAATAAAAAATACCCTTTAATATCAACAGCTTTAAATAAATTATTTTAGACAACGTCCTCTTATTACGTTTTCAGTATATTTAATGCGTCTATAGGAAGAAAGCTTTAAAATTATTTTTAGAAATGCGTCTTTCATCTCGTAATTTCTATTTTTTAAGAAAAGACATTCTGACAAGCAAGAAATAAATATTCAATAAATGAAAGAAGAAAAGAGGAACATTTTGAATGAAATATTTATGAAATCTAAATCTCTACGTACGCGTCCAAATTAAGTATTTTTTTTCACTAGTTATTCAATGAATAAAAGAAATTTCCTTTTAAAATTTGATTCTATATTCTTTAGAAATGAAGAATAATTTCTTGAAAGAAAAAAATTTTTAGTAGAAAAAACATAAAGTGAAATACATTGTTCAAATATGGAAAATAATTAATATCATTCATTTTTTGTGACTGGCATTATTGATTGTATAAAAAAGAATTTCATATGAAAAAAATTAAATAAACAGTATGCTCATTATTTTTCTCGTGAAATGTCAAGATTTAGGATATTATTAAATATTTTAATATAATTATATTTTTAAACTCTTTATTTTGTTGCCTATTTGTATTGACATTTTTTGAGAAACGAGTTTTTGTGGTATAATTTTTATTGTTTCAATTAATCAAATAATTTTTTAAAAAAGAATAAATTATATTATTTTTGATAATGGATCCTAATATGGAATATAAATTTTAATTTATCTTCCATATAAATTCCTTTTCAGTCGTGATTATGACAGAATGCATGAATATCTCGCATGGATAGCTGGTCTGTTTTTTATTCCTTCTGAGATTATTGGTGATGTAACGTCTCTACTGGACTTATAATGACTTGAAGAAGAGGAGCATTTTGATTCGGCGGGAACACTTTTTAATTTTTGTTTTAAAGCGTTATTATATACTTACAGGAACTTTTTGTGTTAATGCAATTAATTTCTTACAAAATAGTAATAATTAAATTAGATTCTAAGTACAGTTCACTCAAAAACGGAGATTTTCAGAGTCCACGACGAATCTAAACACCTGGTCTTTTCGATCTTAGTTATCACGCGGTGTGATTCAAGAAGCCACAAAGAGCTCACTTTGAAAACAGGCGGGAAAACTCCGGTAGTCCGAAGGAATGAGCGACTCCGCCGCCCGGTGCCACAGGTTTCGGATTCGAATCCTGCCGGTGCTATGGATGTTTGTATTGGTTAAATATTCACTTTAAACCGTAAGTCCGGGTCTAATATGACGTTCGACTTAAGGCTGAGAACTCGAAACCCCCCTCCCAAAAAAAAAAAAAGGAAACATCTCATGTTTCTGCAGATGAGATTGGTCTACTATGGGGCTGTTGCTCAGAAGAATAACTTATTTCTCTCTAAATTATAATTGGCAGCTGATAAAAATAGTAATAGCAATGAATAGTTTTAACTTTTGTGAACGAATTAATTAGTATAAAGATATTTCTGAAAATGAAGCCAATTTTCGGAAAAGTAACTACTGAACCAATTAAATATGTTAATTGATGAAAATATAAGATTTTTTCATTTTCAAATTATTTTTAAACTATTGCATTTCATAATTAAAATATTGACAATAAAAACCATTTTTGTTTGTTTAATCGGCCCATATGCGACCTAAATTATAACAGCAAAGCAAATGATTTAAGGTCATTGTCTGCATTAAAATCAGATGCAGTACTATAGTGATTGATTTCCGTTGCTCGGATTTTAATTCAATTTGTGGCTCTCATCATTTATTTATACACATCATGTATTCCACTGTACCTTATACCATTAGTGAAAAGTATATACAGATTATTCATAAGAAGTAAACAATTATATTAATTTTTCAAATACATAGTTATTTTTTTCCCCATTACTAGCAAATAATTATATGACTACTCCGTTATATTTTCCTTTTCGCCTACTATGTAGACATTTCTGTTCATGAAATCCTGACGAATCACATAAAGGCTTGGATAAAACGAGAAAGTGAAAAATAGCCACTCAGTGTAATATGAACAGCAAGTTAGACAAATGCCAAATATACGGCCTCACTCATAAGATTGTTTTCCTCATTGTCTGAGTATCCACTTTCACGAAATTGAAACTCCTTTTAAGAAATGGTTTAGTTTTAACCACCATCTCACGGTTTCCAAGACACACCGAGCATTGTTAGAGATATCTCATAACAAAACAAATAAACAAAAATTCATGATGGCTTGTCTTTTAAAAGGATGCAATACTTAACCGCTTAACTGCAATACTATATCTTCTTTCTTTTTTTGGTACTCAACTTTCGAATTTATTTCAAAGGGTGGTAGCGCGAGAGTAACCGAGATTTCCCGAGGGGCTTAACGGTGATACACTCCGGAAGCTATTCCCAGTGTCTCGA
>BPLR01001091.1:0-14046 GCA_021605095.1 Caerostris extrusa
AAAATTGCAGATGCAAAATGACGTTTTTTATTTAAAAATTTGCAAATATCTGTATTGAAATACAGAATGAAAATGCAAGTTAATTTAAAAGAGATTATTTTTTTTTAGTCAAACTATTTTTCTAAACTATTGTATAACTATTTTCTAGTCTACAGTTTGATGTTCCTTTATTTATTTTTTTATTTCAACTATAGTTCAAAACTCAGTTTCTATATTTTAATTTTAAAAAATCACTTAAATCATTAATTAAAATTTATTAATGATTTAAGTAATTTTCGATATTATTAATATATATATAATTCGATATGTATTTAATATATAGGAGAATGATGGCTGAGTGACTAGCGCTCTAGCACCATTGAAGTTGATATTTGTAGTGGTTCGAAATCCATTTTAAACAGTAGATCCCGGTCTAATAGAGCGTTGGACGTAAGGTTGACAACCCTACCCTGTAAAAAAGGAAAGTCTGTTCCCTCCATCTCCTGTCTCGAAATCTGCCAGTAGGCAGTCTTGGCCCATCATGGCGTTGTTGCAATAATGCTGCTGCTGATGATATATATATTAAATTATTTATGTAATAATAAATAAATAAAAATTATAGAAAAAAGACAAAGCAAACAAAGAATTTGTATGATATTACATTAATTTAATAAGTATTTTAATATTTGATCCTATTACAGAAATCCTCGAACACTAGTGATTAAACAAATGGTTTTTATTTATTTTTCGATATTTACGCCTCACAAAAGTTTATGTTCGCAAATATGTGTTGTTCCAATTAAGAATGTTCATTTTAATGTAGCATTTAATAACAACACAACTACATGACCTTTTTACTTTGTTCCAATTTAAAATGGAAAAAATATCGTAAAGATTAATATATATATATACTTAGATAGTTATCAGCATTCAGGCTGGAATGTTATTGACAAAGGTTTTGATTTTTTAGTCTGTAGTAAAATAACCAACATTGTATAAAATATTTTTCAAATATTTATATGTTTGATCTTTTAATTAAACCAAATTTGTATCAGTGTATTTTTTATATTTTACTAGCAGAACCCGGCATACGTTGTCCTGCCAAAAAACAAAAATAAATGCATTGTAGGAAATTACATATTTCGAATATATCCTCCATGTTCCAATATATGCGCATACTAATTTTAATGAATATCGGTTGAACGGTATATAAGATGAAATGCTGCAGCACCATCTGGTGGAAGTAACAATAAAATGGATAGCGCGAACCTATTTTCCATACTCGAATACATATTACCAATTTTCATAGCGATTGGTTGAACGGTATAGAAGTTGATATACACCAGCTTGTGGCGACTTACTACAAAGGGGATAGCATAAAAGCATTCTCCATGTTTTGTCAAACACACAAAATTTTCATCAAAATCGGTCCAGCCGTTTAAAAGTAGTTCAGTGACAAACACATGTACAGAAGAATTATATATATAAAAATATATAGAATGCAGCACCACCTACGGGTCCAATTGTGAACCTAAACCATCCAGGGACCCACTCAAACACACGCAAAAAAATTTCATCAAAATCGGTCCAGCCGCTTAAGAGTAGTTCGGTGGTAAACACACGTACAGAAGAATTATATATATATATAGATATATCGATTGCAGCGCCACCTACTATGGCCAGTTGTAAATCTAAACCATCTATTGACCTACTCAAACACACCCAAAAATTTCATCAAAATTGGTCAAGCCGTTTAGGAAGAATTCAGTGACAAACACACGTACAGAAGAATTATATATATATATAAAGATATATCGATTGCAGCGCCACCTACTGTGGCCAATTGTAAATCTAAACCATCCAGGGGCCCGCTCTAACACACCCAAAAATTTCATTAAAATCGGTCAAGCCGTTAAAGGAAGAATTCAGTGACAAACACATGCATAGAAGAATTATATATATAAAAGTATATCGATTACAGCACCACCTACAGGGTCTAATTGTGAATCTAAACCCTTCAGGGACCCACTCATACACACACGAAAATTTTCATCAAAATCGGTCAAGTTGTTTAGTGACAAACACACGTACAGAAGAATTATATATATATATAAAGATGATTCTAACATTTTGTTTACCAGTCAGTTTAGAATAATCAGTTTTCCTCAGAACAAAATATCAAGTGCATGATAAGAAAGAGAAATTCCAGGAAATATATTGCATCCATCCGTGAAAGAGTTTTACAATGGGATTCATTCTTCTTCATCCCCGTCATGATAACAAGCTCTTGTGAATACAATTTACCTATAATTACTTGTTAAGAACTAATCTCTCGAGTATTCTTACTGAACGCGGATATTGTTGAAAAGCAATCTTTGGTGATAAAGAAGTTTTCATTTCGCGCGTAGATAAATGATAAAATTTCCAAAACATACTGCTTTAAAAAAAAATAATACATCGATTTTTTTATTTTAATCTCACTATTATTAATCTATCTCAATTCTTAAAAATAAATAAACGTGCAAAACAAAACATACTAAAGAACTCAACTTTAAAATCTGAGACTTGCTGCTATTGTTAAAATGCAGTCATAAAAGATAACATGGTTTCGTTTTCGAGTACATTGTTCTCAAAGCATTCTCCTCAAAAATCTATTCTTGTTTACACTTCAGTCATAAATATACAATAGAAAAGGGGTGTCTCAAAATGATTAGTACAAATATTAAGATGCACTTCACATGTGGTCCAGCGGTAATTATGCGCAGCTAATTGGCAGGAGGACTCAGGTTCATATCCGTTGGTGGCCTCTGTTGCTCTCAGGAACGAGAAGCTTCGATGGCGATTGTGTGTAAAGAGTCTTGTATCGATAATGAGACTGCTTGGTGGGAGTTTTTCCGGTTTTCCCAAAACGGCATGCAAGTCCAGTAGCACTTATATAAGTCCTACTGCAAAAAAAAATGTTCTAATCTCATTGCTGTTCGTGGCATATATAAATGGACCACCGAACAAATAGGCTAGCAGCTCATTTGTTAAACTATCATATCATATTTTAACTTCCAATATAAAAAAAGAGTTATTTTAAAATATCAAATCTCATTCAGTTTCATTCTTCCACAGTCCAGCGGCCTGATGGCCAATTGGTTAGCACTCTGGCCTTTGGTACCACAGGCTCGAATAATAACGGTGACATGAATGTTTGTTAGTGGTTCGAATTCCACGTTAAACTGTAGGTCCCGAACTAATTAGCCTAAAGTGTGTACAAAATGACTGTGTAGCGACAAACCAAATCCGCAGTTCAATGATCTGATGGCCAACTGGCTAGAACTCTGGCCTTTAGTAGCACAGGCTTCAGGTCCGAATCCCGGCGGCGGCATGGATTTGGTGGCAGGCTTCTGGCTCGAATAATAACGGTGGCATGAATGTTTGTGAGTGGTTCGAATTCCACGTTTAACTGTAGGTCCCGTTCTAATTAGCCTAAAGTGTGCACAAAATGACTGTGTAGCGACAAACCAAATATCCGCAGTCCAATGATATGATGGCCAACTGGCTAGAGCTCTGGCCTTTAGTAGCACAGGCTTCAGGTCCGAATCCCGGCGGTGGCAGGCTTCTGGCTCGAATAATAACGGTGGCGTGAATGTTTGTGAGTGGTTCGAATTCCACGTTAAACTGTAGGTCCTGTTCTAATTAGCCTAAAGTGTGTACAAAATGACTGTGTAGCGACAAACCAAATATCCGCAGTCCAATGATATGATGGCCAACTGGCTAGAGCTCTGGCCTTTAGTAGCACAGGCTTCAGGTCCGAATCTTGTAGTCTTAGGGTGACAAACCCGTTTTGGCTTAGAAACGCCTAGCTTTGAGCAGTGAACATCATATTTTTTTCTATTAGCTTTAAATCATATTTTATAATTTTGTTTACTGTTCCTATAGAGATGTTTAAAGACTTTGCGATAGTTTTTTGGGGGAGGAAGGGACCTGACCATCCTGTAAGACCTGTGATGCGACTTTAGATATATTAAGACCTGAGCGTGCCCGATTCGTGGCTCAGTGGTAACTTGCGATCCTGGTGAGCATTAGGGTGGAAGTTCAATCAGCTGGCGGCATTGTTGTAGATCAAAACGAGGAGTCTCGATTGCGTTTGTGATGTTCAGCATCTTGCCTCGTTAGTCAGACTGCTGGTGGGAGTTTTCGGGCTTTCACCCACACAATACGCAAATGCGGAGTAGTTCCTCCCTAAAAGTCCTCCAGGAAGGAACTGTCCTCCTTTTTAACGACACCAAGTCAAGACTTCTACCCATGGGTGCTTCTAAGCAACAGAAGCTTCTTTCTTCCTTCCACGAGAACACACGGACTAGACTTGATTTAGATGGACACACATGGACGTGGTATAGATGCTGTTGACGACCAGGTGGGATAAGAAAAGACTTGTACGTACCTTTGCTGGGTACGCATTTCTTACCCTTTTCTTCTTAGTCAAATGTAAACTTTGACGTTTCTTTTCTTTTTTTCAATTGCTTCTATTAGCTGACACTCTCCCTATATATATCTTGTTCAAATTTTAAATCGTTCATAAAATACTTTTTATTCATCCACTCAAGTTCAAATACATTTTTTTAACTTATAGTGGATGACACCAGACAATGCCCGCCCTCATATCGCTAGGCCTGTTCAATCCTTCTTTGCAACGCGGCAGGTACAGCTTCTTCCTTGGCCTGCGTATTCCCCGGATATGTCGCCGATTGAACATGTGTGGGATTTTTTGTTGGTCGGCGTCACGCTCGTGATCCTCGTCCTGTTGCTTCTGCAGACGAACTTTGGGTGCGCATATAAACAATATGGAATACAAACTCTTCCTCAGGCAGACATTCAAAATTTGTTTGACTCCATACCACGTCGTATAGCAGCACTTATTGTGGCGTGTGGTGGCTACACAAAATACTGATTCCGATCTCTTGTTATTGTTTGTTTGCTTTGAACATTTAATCATTTATTTGTACCACTACCACTCAACAGTGTATTAAATTTCATTCAATTATGACGATTCCTTCATGGAGCTGCAATTTTCACAAACACGAGTTTATAATTATACATAGAAAATGTAATGTGTACATATCGATAATCAAATGTAAGTTATTAATAAAGTAAAAATCATTTTTCCTTCTGTTTCATATTTTCATGAGTGGCAACATCATAACAATTGTTTATATTATGTATCAATGGCTGATATACTGTTATAAGAATAATCTATAATACATCGGAATAATCCTTTTAAAAAAAATTTACATTTCTGATCTCATGTACTTAAAAATATTTCTGCAAACAACAATGAAATTAACTATTTAATGTTAATTTCATTGTTGTTTGCAGAAATATTTTTAAGATTGAAAAAAGAAATAACGAACTTCTCTAAACTACACTCACGTCCATAAATTAAGGATAATTCAGAATCACACAGAAATTGAACTCTAAAATAAAAATTTCACCTGTAGAATTATCACACACATCTTGAAGAAGAATATACAAATTACAGGAAACCACCAGATGGCGCGGATAGTACGTCACAATGACGAGTGTGAGAGGGGGGTATATAAGGAATGGTGGCAAAGAAGTAAAATTGTTCACAAGCGCTTTAAAAAGCCTTTCAGTGCAATAACCGCATAGTTATGGCACAAAGGAAGCATTTCGATGATTTTTTACGTAGTAGAATTATCGGATGACAGGAATGTGAACGTACCCAGTTGGAAGTATCCGAGGAACTTGGAATCACCCAGAGTGTCATCTCCAGGCTTTGGAAACGATTCCAAGATGATGGTAATGTGAGTAGATGTTACAGCACAGGTCGCCCCCGAGTTACAACGCCGAATGAGGACCGGTATTTAGCAGTTACTGCCAAAAGAAACAGACGGAGCACAGCATCAGACCTGTCTCGTCTGATCTCTTCAGCTACCGGTACGACAGTTTCAAGGCAGACCGTGTACAGACGCTTAGGGCACATTGGTCAATACGCTCGTAAGCCTCAGATGTGTTTCACTTACCGCAACTCACTGTCGCCTGCGATTAACCTGGAGTAGAGAGCATGTATTGTGGACACCGCAACAGTGGTCTTGTGTGATGTTTTCCGACGAGTCCAGGTTTAGTTTGCAGTCTGATTCTCGCCGGACTTTCATATGGAGAGCGCCAGGTACCCGTTACCACCAAAAGAACACCATTGAACGACACCATTACGGTGGTGCAGGATGGCTCGTTTGGGGAGGAATTATTCTTGGTTCCAGAACTGACCTGCATGTTCAGAGTGTAACGATGACAGGCCCATCTATCGGGATGTCATTCTGGAACAACATGTACGTTTGTTTCGTTGCGCCATGGGTGCTGAATTTCTGTTTATGGATGACAACGCCCGTCCTCACCGTGCAAACATTGTAGACGAATGCCTTCAATTGGAGGATATCACCGTATGGATTGGCCAGCATACTCACCGAACTTGAATCCAATAGAGCATGTGTGGGATATGCTTGGCCGACGAATTACAGCCCGTCAACCGGAACTTCGGAGGGTATTGCTTGATGAGTGGTGTAATATTCCCAAGATCAGATTGATAATTTGATACTCAGCATGCCTAGGCGTTGTAAAGCGTGTATTGCATCGTCCGGGAGACATACTCCATATTAACCATCACACTAACCATATTATACTGTTTTTTGTAAATAGGTTCTTTTTTGAAATTTGCTCAGGGAGTAAAAATCGCAATATTTTATTAATTATGTTAAACATATAGCATCTTTTTGCTCTTTACCTTTTGTTTAATAAATAGAATTTACAAATAAGTCAAATTTGTTTTGCTTCTGTCTCTTTCTTTGCCTGAACTTCATTATCCTTAATTTAAGGACATGAGTGTATTATAACCCTAAAGAAATTGGCGAAATATTGGCAAAACATTCCGAGTTGCAAGATTATCTATTTTTTCAGGGGTATAAGATTCCAAATTTCAACCAAGATATAAAATAATTCTGAATTACCATCAAAATCCAATCGTTTAGTGCTCGTTCAGCAGTTCGGTTTTCACCATTTGAAAGACATAGGCAGTAAGAAGATTCCTCCATCCCTAACTGTTCCTCCATCATAACTCTGCAAAACAGCTTAAAGTGTTCTGTTAACAGCGTTTCTCAAAGCAAAATTAACCATTAAAATAATTTTTTACATAATAAACTTTTACAAATAAGATCGTTTGAATCGATCTGAATTATTAAAAAGTAAACCAGTTCAACTTTAGCAACAGCATTATCGAATACAGAGAGGCCAACTTGCAGCCCCGCCTTTAATTTTTTTTTTCCGGCTCATGAGATTTATCAAACTTTAACAAAATATATTTATTTTTATAATGGTCAAAGTAAGTGAAAACCTAATGTATTAAAAAAATTCATTGTGTGTATATTATATTCAAAAATAAACTGATGAAATTATGAGAAAAAATTAACTTTGACTTTAAAATAATATTGTTGCGAATATATGGCAGATATTGCATGTTTTATTTATGAGTTTACAGTTATGAGTTCGCAGAATAATTAAATTATATTCTGCTAACTGCTAATGCGCGCTCATCTTGAAACATCTAATATAACAGGTACTATGTTTCACTTTTACACTCAAGATCCAAAACATTACGACCACCCCAACATTTTTGCAATGAACTCGCCTGGATGACGTGGAAGGCACGTGATCAGGTGGAAGTGGTATTTAACTGCTGCTGGACAGTCTGAAGAATCATTCTTTCACAGGGTATCTGAACATCATTGCGGACCACTTGCACCCTTACATGGCCTCTGTTTTTCCAGCTGAAAATGGAATGTTCCAACAGGACAACGCCCCTTGTCACAAGGCTAAAATTGTGTTGAGTGGTTCCAGGAACATGATGCTGAATTCCAGTTAATGTCCTGGCCGCCTAACTCACCGGATCGCAATCCGATAGAACACATTTGGGATGTCCTGGGACGGCAGCTCAGAGTTCAAAGACCACCAATTCGCAATATCTCGGATTTGCGTGACCGTTGCTTAAACATCTGGTACAATTTGTCTCCGGCCATCAACCAAGGACTTGTGGCATCAATGCCAAAGGCGAGTTGAAGCTGTGTTGCGCGCCAAAGGTGGGCCAACTCGTTATTGACAGGTGGTCATAATGTTTTGGCTCTTGAATGTATGTAAGTGACCATCCCTACATGCGCACAATTGATTGTTGATAGCAAAGCAAATCAGACTCTTAGTTGAAGTTGTTAGCGCTTTTGGTTCATCTTACATCTGTGAATCATTTATTTCGAAAATGAAATTGGCCAAATACAAAACAAGCTCAAATATAACGGACGCTAACCTGCAACACCAATTACGATATGCGAATCCCCAAATTGAGATCGATTTGCAAAAGCTAAATGAAAGAATGGAGAAAAAAATATCGCACTAGTAAAATAAATATTTTTTAATGATTTTTTTTTAAATTTCGTTTATATTTATATATTTTTATATTTCATTTTTAGTGTATAGTTCTTAAAATGTATAGTAGTATCATTATTATCATATCATGTAACAATAATAGTAAACACAACAATAATAACTCATTGTGTTTTATTTTTTCACTCCAAAAAATGTCTATAGTGGGTCTAAATCCAATATTTCTGGTCCTATGTACTTAAGAAATTAAAAATTTTATTATTATTTCTGCAAAGAACAATGAAAATAGCATTAAAACAGTCATTATATTGCTTGAAAAAAAGAAATAACGAACTCTATAATTAAAACTATTATAACCCTAAAGAAATTTGCGAAATATTGGCAAAACATTCCGAGTTGCAAGATTATCTATTTTTCAGGGGTATAAGATTCCCAAATTTCAACCAAGATATAAAATAATTCTGAATTACCATCACAATCCAATCGTTTAGTACTCGTTCAGCAGTTCGGTTTTTCACCATTTGAAAGACATAGGCAGTGAGAAGATTCCTCCATCCTAACTTTTCCTTTGTTACACCATCATAACTCTTCAAAACAGCTTAAAGTGTTCTGTAAGCAGCATCTCTAAAAGCAAAATTAACCATTAAAATAATTTATACATAATAAACTTTTACAAATAAGAACGTCTGATTCGATCTGAGTTTTAAAAAAATAAACCAGTTCAACTTTAGCAATAGCATTATCTAATACAGGGGTGGCCAACCTGCAGCCCGCCTTGAATATTTTTCCGGCCCGTGAGATTTATTACACTTTTTACAAAATATATTTATTTTATAATGGTCAAAGTAGTGAAAACCTAATGTATTAAAAAATACTATACATTAGTTGTGTATCCTATATTCAAAAATTAGCTGTCGAAATTATGAGAAAAATTAACTTTGATTTTAAAATAATATTCTTGCGAATATATGACAGATATTGCATGTTTTATTTATCAGTTCGCAGAATAATTAAATTATATTCTTATGAACTCATCTTGAACATCTAATACAACAGGTTCTATGTACCACATATAGCGACTTATCACCTCAGTTGACTCCATAAAAAGTCGCCAAATCCCAACGGCGCCTATTTGGCGATTTGGCCCACTATTTTTCAATTCCTTCTATTAGCTCACACTCTTCCATATATATCTTGTTCAAATTTTCCATCGTTCATAAAAATATTTTTATTCATCCACCAAGTTCAGATACATTTTTTTTGAACTTGTAGTGGATGACACTTCATGTTAATACAGTTTTTTCAAATATTTATTCAGTAATTAAATTTAATTAATTAATTTTTTAGTTTTTTTTGGATTTTAATTTATATATATCAACTAATAGATGGCGCCAGATAAACTTTAAAAAATGAATGAAAAATTATTTATAAGGACTTTCTGCGGTATAGTGAAAAAGTAGGAATTGACTTAAAAAAATTTTTTTTATATTACTTGTTATGAATGAAGTTTTCAAAAAAAAATAAAACATCTCATTAATTTGAAAATGCAGATATTTGATATATTGCCAGATTCATGAAGTTATAAAAGCTTTCTTCCATAAAACTATTCGTGGTAACGTCGTTCTTTTCAGAAGCAAGTAAACTCGACAGCGATTGTAACACCAATGTGTTAGTGGTTCACACTGACAAAATCAGATTGCTCGGTGTGAATTTTGGCTGGTTTTCTACAAAGACCTAAAAGTGACACACTGGTTTTCAAAATCTTTCCGAAAGGCAATGCCCTCTAAATCTTTCAATTTGTTCTTGGATACGTAAATAAAACGAGATTTGATTTTTAAAGGGGAATGGCATCAAAGCTGTTGCACAATATTAGGAACTATAATTTATTCTTTTTTACAAGAATATGAATTCTTGAAAATTAAAAAAAAACATTCATATGCTTTTTGCTGTTGCATGTTGATAATTGCTATTATTCTTAAAAAATTTATTTTATGTTAAATGCATACAAAAACTATTTTAAAGATTGTCCAGTATTATTAATACACGTTTCACGATTTTGTTGAATTTTGCATGGAAAAAAAGAATTAAGTGTTTATTGAATATGGTGGTAAAAAAAAAGGCCAAGCTACATGCTGGTCTTTATTACGAATAATGAAAATACACGAAATTTAATCAAGCAATAAATTTATTTAGCCTTTTTACGATCTTATATACAAAGATTATATTCAAAAATTACGATTATGATATTTCTTCCTGCAAATATGGCAAAAAAAAAAAAAAAAAACCTCGCACAGTTCTAAATATTTTAAAATTAAATACTTATCCTGACGATTTTCTCCTGTTCTTGACTGATTTATTACCCACAACTGTCTAGATGAACTGTTCACGACTAGACGTCTGTTCGCTTTTCCCTAATTTGACATTTGTTCATTCTGCTTTATTTTTATTTACATTTATTTTTTTGTTTGATTTCATCACCATCTACACTATTGAAATGTTTGTTATTTTTTTCATTTTATAAATTTTATTAAATAAATAATACTTTTAAAAAAGGCATTTAATTATGTCTTTCTTATTAACTCAAAGGGCATGAGACACACGCTATGTTTCAACATCTACAAAAGGAGCTAGAGGCCGCTACGCGACTAAGGGATCTCCATAATAATCTATAATAAAAGATTATATTCAAATAAAATGTGGAAAATGCGCCAAATTTCAATTAGAGGACTTGTATGATACATTTAACAATGCAATTAAAATATTGGATTTTTTTTTTATTTAGGTGCAAATTCATATTATTCATGATGCAAAATTTTGTAGAATTATTTTGTAAAGATAACAAGGCTCACAGCCAGGATTTTCTTGGGGTAAGGATTCAACAAAATAAAGAATAACCGTTTAAGAAATCTCAAAGTCATACTAAACTGTAAGTATTAGAAATGTATCTGAAGTTAAAATTCCATATATTAATTATTTTTACACACAATTTGATTCAAATATATAAAAACTTAACATTAAAACAAAAGTCTAAAAATTTAATTTTGTAAAATATTGCATAAGCAAATTATAAATTAAAATTCAATTCTATTTTGCCAGCTCATCGAATACTTCGTTTAGGACAACTACTAATTTATTAGATATTTAGTAAGAATAAACTCGGAAAAAATGGCAGTTCAATCAACCAAAATTAAAGAGCAATAAAAATTGATACTGATAATGAAATGGGGGAGTTAATTTTTGAATGATTTATTTTATCATTTAATTTTCCATTAAATTAAATGATAAATAAGTTTTTCTTTCTTTTTAATTCATTCGTTATTTTAAATCAAGAGATTCATATATTTAAATTCTTTGTATTTTTCCAAAAATAAATAATATAACATGATAAGAAAGTAAATTATAAATTTGATGCGCGATATTACATAATTTGCAACTTTTTATTCAAATTATACTGTATCAATCTAATTATTCAATTAAATATAAAATAACACGTCTTTATTTTCCTAACAATTATGTTATTCTTTGCAATAAAATATAACATTGCAATTCATTTTAATATTGCATCTATTCCTTGAAGAGCTAGCTATACTTATGTATATAAAATACTAAAAAAGAATACATAATGTATTTAATAAGCTATTATGTATAGCTAGCTATATATTTAATAATATAGTTAGTTATGCATAATGTATTTAAAAATTTTTTTGCGAATGCATTGATATGCAAATATACGTGTCCGAAATGTTTATCTTGACCATTAATTATATACAAAAATATTTAACAGGAAATTATTCCACAATGCTGCATTATAATTCACAAAGTAAGTGATTGCTACTTGCAAATATAGTATGGAGTCAAAATGTTGTATCTTTTCAGGCCGTACATTATGTGCCCTAGTGTGCCAGTAAGATAAATTATTTTTTACCAATTAATTTTGGTATTTTTTAACACTTAGATCAATCCTTGATATTTATATGGCAAGTTGAATACTAATTATTACAACATCAAAGCTATAGTAATAATTATAAGTACATTTTACAGACATGAAATATTTTTATATTTATTTAAAAAGAAATAAGCTTTAAACTGTTGTATTACTATTGTAATCCAAAAGACTATTAATAATACTTAGAAAACTACTAGAAACTATTAATAAACAAAACCCAAGAAATACAAAAAATATTACTTATTATTGTAATCCAAGATACGATTTAGCTTTCATAAGATGTTATGACTTTTTGTGTTTTCTACAAAAGGAAACAGATGCAATTGTATTAAAATTATATGTTAAGATAATACATATTCTATATATATGTGCACTAACATACGAATAATATATCCACAAAAATAATATTTAAACAAAATAAATATTTAAGTAACACACTTCAGAAAATAATCACAATTCAAAATAATAATGAGATTCTAGAGAATGAACTAAATTTACAAGGGAAAATACAACTTAAATATGAGGGCGAGTAAACATGATTAGTATTAAAATTTATATCAATATTCTAATTTTTTGTTGATTTTAAAATGTGCAATGCTCATTATTTATACGTCTTACCTTCAGTAGCAACATTCTTCATCAATATAACCAGGTAGGTTTGTAAACTTATGCAGAACTTTTTCTTGCTTACCTTAATAAATAATCACAATTCTATGAATTGAAAGGGAAAATGATAAAGAATAACTCTATCTCATTTTTAATAAGAAGTGAGATTTTTATCTACAACTATTTTATAAGAAGTTTCCTTTTCGTTTTTATTATCGTTATTTTTGAAATTATTAATGCTATTCGATTTAATTGCTTTTTTTGTTAACTAATAACCATTACAGTTAATTTTTTTTCATCTGTAATCATTGTAACTTATTATTTACTTAGTTATGAAAGAAATTGCAGTATATTCGGTGTTATCTAGGACAGAGATACATAGAATGAATATAATAACAGTTAATATTTTTTTCATCGCTAATCTTCTTTTGTTCTTATGCAGCTGGCAAACAGACAGTTGTCTTGGATGCCTTAAGGCAAGCGCTGCACCTACGTTATTTCACTTAGCACTACCCAGAAGGTGCGCGTAGCTTGAAGGTAACCTAGGGACGCGAACTAACAATACCCCCCACAATGCTCTACGATCATGTTAGACGGGGACCTACAGTTTAAAGTGGATTCGAACCACTACAAATATTCACGGCACCGCCGGGACTCCGAACCCGAAAGCCTGTGTGTACCGAGCGCCAGCCACTCAGATCCATTCAGGGCCCAACATCATCGTTAATCATTGTAACTTATTGATCTGCACTTACTTATGAAAGAAATTGTAATATATTCAGTGTTATCTAGGATATATACATAGATTTTTTATGACTAGCATAAATTGAGAGCGAGGTTTCTGAAAGGATCACCAAAAAATACAATGTAAAATTTATCATACTTTATATATATATATATCTAGATAACATTGAATATGCTACAATTTCTTTTACATAAGTGGCAAATAATATGTTACAATGATTGATGATGAAAAAAAATAACTGTAATGGTTATTGGTTAATAATTCTTTGATAGCAGCGCAGCAGATTCATTCTACTCATAAGGGTAATTTTTAATGCTATTCGTGATTTTAATTT